>CABEEJ010002885.1:10686-97384 GCA_901482245.1 Timema douglasi
GCTTCCCCCTCCACCGCGCGCGATGCGTCACTGTTCTCGCGTATCGTAATGCATTCTTTGATCCTTTAGCTATCCAGTGGTATAATTTAATTTTGGATGTAGAGGATAGATTCGAAACTACAACACCAAACTGTATCCCCCGATTTTGTTATTATTAGGTTTTTTGGATTGCCCCCGTATGGTAGCAAATTTAAAGACGTATTCACGTCAAAAAGGGGGGAGGAGGGGGGCTCAATGATATGTATCTTGGAATGAGCACATAGCACATAACACTCCCGTTCTAAATTCCTCTAACTATTTCTTTGTTTAAAAATAAATGCAGTAATACTATTAGTTTCAAATGTTCTCTACACCGTGACTTACTACACGTCCGGGGATCCCGCATGTCCACTCTAAAAGGGTAAAGATGAGGAAGGTAAAGTTTGTATGGTGCAAATCATATGCTTGGAAAGAGAGTGGGAAACCTAATTATACTCGACTGGGATTAGAGCTTCATCCTCACAGTCTGAGACAAAGTTCGAATCTCGGCTGAATGTCCTAGACGGGAGCTCCAAATTCGAGTTTTATCGCTGTTTTCCTATCTTAATTTCCACGCTATTTCGGGTAAGCTCCCTTTCAACTCGCTACCACCTAAATAAAGTTGTATTAAACGTTTGTTTTGACACAGGATCGTGATGTATTTGCTATATCTACAACTAGACTTTATTTTTTTTAATGTCACATTGTAACGTCATCCCGTGCGGCTATGTTCGTGTTAAATTTCATCTAACGGGACATTTGATAAAACAAGAGGATTTATTTAAGAAAGACGTGCGTGGCTTTGGTAATATAGTAATATATAGCTCATAGCATACATGTTTGCTTCGCTAATTGGTGTGTTTTAATGTTTATAGAGAACGTACATTAACATACCATTCTAATTGTATTTAAACATTATTGTTATCTAGTTAGTTTTATCATCTTTAACCCACATATATATAAAATGGAAGTATTTGTAAAATATTCCCTTAACTAGTTTAAAATTAGATCACAGTGACTGGCTGATTAAAATTTACAGTTTAGAGAACCTTCTTCCATTTTTCACAAGTTTAATTTTATTTATAAAACCATACGCAGTTAATTTTCTCTGTTTCTCGAATGGAGTGTGGGGGAAATAGCAATTTTTGAAAACTACTGTTTTACATGTTTAGTTTTTTTTAAACCACGGTTAGCCACGGTGTTTCGATTTTCTTTGGCTTAGCTTAAATTATCAATATTTCGATAAAAAAATTAAACCACGATTTTTTATTATAAAATATCTTAATTTTGTTCCTAGTACTAAAACATTCATTATTATCTTTATCAATGTGGGTGACCTGGTGGTCTAGGGGTAAGGTGTCGGGCTTCTGTGCTGGGGTCCGGGGTTCAATCCTCGGTCCCGGCACAGATTTATCTGATTACCAAACCTTTCCTTCACCTCTGACAATACATCTTGTGAATGTGGGGAATGCCAGGCCTCCCCCGTGGTTCGGATTCCACGTTAAACTGTAGGTCCTTCATTTCATCTCACAATCACCCTACCATTACACATTAGCGTAAGTGCGTATAACCCGAACGGGTAGTAAGACGCTATGCTAATAATAATAATTTATCAAAGTGAAAAAAAAATCACGTTATAACGGTATTTACACAGTAATATAGGTATTAGTTTAAATTTTTTATGAAAAAATCAATGATTATGTTTAATGTGGTTTAATTTGTACATGTAGAGTATAACAATAGTTGTAATACAGATAATTTATACCTGAACTGCACACACTTCAACGTTATGGAAAAATTATCCAATTATGAATAAAAAATAATACTTTATTCTTTTAAAGACAAATTGGCCATATCGAACAATACTTTTTATTGTTTTGTTTTTGACTAAGCATTTTAGAAAGACAATAGCATGTGTTGATTTATCAGATACTAGCTTTCACCCGCAGCTTCGCTCGCGTTAATCTCAGTTTTAAATAATAATAATAATATTTAGCACTGCGTCTTACTACCCGTTCGGGTTATACGCTTTTAGTAATAATTACGCTAATGGATTAGGAATTGGGAAGGATTAATTAGAGGAAGTGAACCCGCATTGGCGTGGAGGGAGAGTGTAAAACCATTTAGGAAAAAAAACACCAGTTCATCCGACTGAGATTCGAACCTCGATCTCCCCGTCCTCAGCAGTCGAGCTTCAACACGACAAGCGCGTTAGCCAACTACGCCACCGAGGACGGGTCTCAGTTTTAAAAACATATTCACTAAATCAATTTTGTTCCTAATCACAGAGTTTTTAATTTGCCTTACAGAGAAGGAATCATGCAACGTATTATGTAGAGATACCAAGATAAAAACTTTGGAGTTTATTTAAGATGTATCTTCATGATCAAAAAATTAGTATAGCGTAACCGTTATGTTTTAAGATTAGCCACACATAATATTTGTATTATCTGAAGGAAATCAAGTCATAAAATATATTATTATTATTATTATTAGCACCGCGTCTTACTACCCGTTCGGGTTATACGCACTTACGCTAGTGTGTAATGGTAGGGTGATTGTGAGATGAAATGGAGGACCTACAGTTTAACGTGGGATCCGAACCACGGTGGAGGCCTGGCATTCCCCACATTCACAAGATGTCTTGTCAGAAGTGAAGGAAGGGTTTGGTAATAAGATAAATCTGTGCCGGGACCGAGGATTGAACCCCGGCCGCCAGCACAGAAGTCTGACACCTTACCCCTAGACCGCCAGGTCACCGACATAATAAAATATAAGGCAAGTCCTCTTTGTAAACGAAGTTAGTGGTTTTATCATCGCGAGCGAACAGTGTTACAGGTTGCCGCTAAAGCTATCAAGGGAACACGCCACTTATAGTTTGTCCATGTGAAAAACACTTGCCCGTAGAGATCAACGCCTGACACTTGAGGGATTGTCCTTGCGTTGTGTCGATGGTCATCACACATGAAACATTGATAAAATAAAAACTACATGTGATTAAACTTGAAGGGCGGGTCTGATGGAATCAAATCATGAGTTTTTTTTTTAGGCTTAGCTTCGAGCCGAGATCGTCATTGAAGCTCAGGATCAAGATCGAAAGTTTTTAAGGCTCGTCATTTTTGATCTTACTCTTGATCTACTGTACAGTACAGTAGCCCCATGGCTTCTTTGGTGCTGACTGGCTGCTTCGAAACGTTACCAGACCAAATTATGTATCCCTACGCCGAACCATATGATCTGTAAAAACATGTGTTTAGCCGCTGTCACTTCTGACAGTCAAAATTTAGGTAGGTCTATATATCTAAATGTTGGCTGTCATAAGTCAGCTGTGAGCTGTCAGTCAGCACCAAAGAAGTCATGGGGCTACTGTACACATGCATTTTTAAAAGGCAATGTTAAGTATAGGCTATTTAATTTAGATAATATCAGCATTATTATTATTATTATTAGCACCGCGTCTTACTACCCGTTCGGGTTATACGCACTTACGCTAATGTGTAATGGTAGGGTGATTGTGAGATGAAATGGAGGACCTACAGTTTAACGTGGAATCCGAACCACGGTGGAGGCCTGGCATTCCCCACATTCACAAGATGTCTTGTCAGAGGTGAAAGAAGTGGTTTGGTAATCAGATAAATCTGTGCCGGGACCGAGGATTGAACCCCGGCCGCCAGCACAGAAGTCTGACACCTTACCCCTAGACCACAAGGACCACCAGCAGATTAACCTATAAATCATTCGGTAATTTAAAAATTTGGTCAAATTAATTTCAACTTTCACATTTATAACGTAATAGAATTCTAAAACTATTTTTCGTTCGGTAAAATTATTCAATATTCTAGTACAGTTCGATTTATACTCGATTTAAGTTACATTGCCATGAAAGACAAGGAAATGAAAATAAAAAGTATCTAAATATATCACTAAATAATTGAATAATTATTATTTATACTATTTTTATAATGATCCCTTTCTATAATTATAATTTCAAATTAATTAAAAATCTAAAATTGAGAATACAAATTGCCTTTTTTCTAACTTGAGATATTTAAAGCTGGTAATAATACGGACAACTACAAAACTAGCAATAGTTAATATTTAGTTATATACTTATGTTGGTTAATCTGTCAAAAACCAGTGTTGATCAACCTTTCAATATATATTTTACCAAACTCACAGCATTTAAATTTTAAAATAATAATTACTAGTTCATATAGTCCACTATAAATAGTATATAATAACCCTGTTATTTTTAGTTTTAAAGTATGAACATAAACTTTTATGAGTATTAAATATTGAATTGAAATACATTTCTTAATAAGATAATTTATTGCGAAATCCCACACAAGGTGCATTCACACCTCTGCATATAGGATTGTATTGGAACAGGGGACGTAATCATGCAGGATTATTACATCAAGTAGGCCTACTAATAAACCAAATATGGAACATTTCATATTTATAAGTGTTTGTGAATCTTACGTTCACTTATGGGGTAAATAAATCAACGAAGGCATATTTTGAGGAGATATTAGCTAATTAAATATTCACTTGTATAAACTGTTTTAATTATTAGTATAATTTGGATGTATATAGGACATGAGTGTTGAAACCACTTTAATTATCTTAGGTATTATATTTTTGAGTTTTGTTCCTATTTTTAAATTATGTTTTTAAACTATTTCTACATAAAACAAATTATTATTTTTTACTTTTTTTCAAAAGTATTTACCATTTACTATATATATATATTACGGAAAATACCTCAAATAAATAAATGAAATAATTGAAACAAGTTGCGAAATCTTTGTGTGTTATCTAAGTATTGTTTGTTTATATATATAATAATATATATATATATATAATGCTTATAGCTCAGAGACTATTAGTTTTATAAGAATATTTCATACAAAATATTTTTATTTTTAATCGTGCTACAACTTAGTGATAGTAAGATAATTTATCTCAAATAGTTGTGGAAATACTATCACTATCAAAATTTGATTTTTCCGCTTATTTAAAGCTTATTTATACACCAGTAGTTTCTGGGCTATACGTATATAAATATATATGTACATATACGTATATATGTATACATACACATATATATGTATACATATATATATACATGCACAATGTATGTTTTTGAAATGTGAAACTGATTGCAATGCAGTTTAATGGTGTTTCACTTTTCTCAATGTTTATGTAATGTATATTATTTAATTTGAACTCTTTGGTAGAGTGTTTCTACCACGATGTATACTATTTACTATCACACATTTTACGAATTTGTATTAAATGTCTCCATTTTAAGATTAAGAATAGAGACAGACTGTGCTGTGCAACGTTAACATTTATTTGATAAAGAATTAATGATCTATTAGTCTCCTGTCATACGTACACCCAGTAGATTAATCTTAAAACTATTTGTGAGTCTATTATATAAACTAGCTAACTATAATCTGTCTATAGAATAGCGATATTTTTCGAGTAAGGCTTAACGATTTTGATTGATGTTATTTTGATATTAGTATTTTTTTAATAAACTGATATGACGAGGCTAATGTGACCTGCGGCCTATCCCCGGGATTATTGAACTCAAAATTTTGTTCGGTTAAGTTGTAATGGTGACCTGGTGGTCTAGGGGTAAGGTGTCAGACTTCCATGCTGGCGGCCGGGGTTCAATCCTCGGTCCCGGCAAAGATTTATCTGATTACCAAACCCTTCCTTCACCTCTGACAAGACATCTTGTGAATGTGGGGAATGCCAGGCCTCCACCGTGGTTCGGATCCCACGTTAAACTGTAGGTCCTCCATTTCATCTCACAATCACCCTACCATTACACATTAGCGTAAGTGCGTATAATCCGAACGGGTAGTAAGACGCGGTGCTAATAATAATAATAATAAGTTGTAATCCTTGAGCTTAAAATCTCGTAATTAGTACTGACTATCTAGTCTTCTACTTTCGTATGATAGTACTCTACAGCGCAACATTATGAACTTCCAGCACAGCGTATTGTGAGGTTTGTTGTAAGTTATGTATTTTTTCAACACCGTTTAGTGTGTGTGTGTTTAAGATGAATAAAAATAAAATGATTAGTTGATGCACGAGTAGATTCTCTCATTAATTTTTCAAAGAATTCAATTATATTTAAATCATATTGTTTATTCATTCTGAACGGATTGATAATTTTATTTTCACTTAACGTAGCTCCAAAATACCTTTACATTCACAAAATATACGTGAAACTCAAATCCACTTTTAAATTCTTAACTTTTTCTCTATGCGTCGAATAATTCTTCCATACCTCCGAAATTTTAACTTTGGTTTAGCATGTCATTTCGAGCTATCTGCTGCGAGATTGACAACTTCCAAAAGGTTGGACCTAACTTCATTATTTTTTTTATCCATGCGTTGCTGGGCTACATCACTTGTAACCCAGTTGATTGGAACATTAGCAGGTACTTGTATTTCTTTGCCCAGGGGACATCAGAATGTACTTATTTTACATTATTTCCGAGGTTGGGGGCTCTTTGCATTTTTCAATGAGATGTGATTGTGATAGTGAATATGAGGGTGTGAAACCAGTAGAACTCTTAACCTAGCTTAAGCCTAATTAACCTACCCTGATGTCCTTTGGGATGGTTTACATTTCTAGAAAGATACCCAAGGTAGCAACCGGGAATCGAAACCAGCATCCTGAGGCTGTTAGCTGGGAGCTCCGACCACAATACCACTGGACCGGTTTAAATCTAAGTGAGAACTATTCAAATGTAAAATTCTAATTCCATAATGAAGCTTTTTTGTTCGAGAAGAGCTAAATATAAAAAAAAGTTACGAAACTGTGTCACATGACCTCATCTCGCAGTATCGCCAAGAATAATTTTGCTGGTACCTTATAGCTATAGTTTATATTCTGATGAATTTGTACAAACACTTTTTCCAACCGAGAATCAAATTATCTCCCAGCTCCTGTTGAAGGCGATTGTCTAAAGCTTACTGCCTGTCTGTCTGTGGGAGTTGCGGTAAGGAGGGACATGAAATGAAGGAGTGTAAGGAGAAGGCAAGAAAGTGTATTCCCTGTCAAAGCAAGAGTAAGTATAGGTGTAAATACCCGAACACGAGGGAATGCCCAACTTATCAGATTCTCTTGGACAGGCAGAGTCAAAACACATAGAAGACATAAGGACGTTGACTGTGGTTTTACAACTTATTATTGACCAACTCAAGGGAACGGACAAGGACAGACATGGCGGAGGCAGCGTAAAGTCAAGCAGTAGGAAAAGGAACTCCCCATCAAGGACGAAGAGGAATATGAGGAGGGCAGCTGACCATAGGGTGAGTATAGCTACCAGGTATGTTGAGTTACAGCCTGGAAAGTATAGTGTGTTGAAAGGAAAGGAGTTTAAGCAAGGAGTTTAAGGTGACATAGACTACGGAGGAACACAAAGAAAGGCGCGAAAAGCGGGAGATTGCAAAGTGGAATTTTGGAAGAAGGGGCCCATACTTGTACATGGAAGAATGACAGGAAATCGAAGAGATAAATAAAGGAATTGGAGGAAAAGAAGATCTGCTGGAAGAACCAGTAAAATCTGCAGAGGAAGCGAAGGAAGTAGAGGAGGGGAAAGATGGAACAATGGTAGAAGAATAAAACAACCCGAATGGTCAGGCTGACCTTTTAGACCCGGGCCAGATATATATAGGAATTTTGAGGAGACCCTCCAGCTTTCAAGGAGCAACAAAATCTCCATCCGGAGATGAGGTATACGGTCAGGACTGGTCATGATAAGGGAGGATCCATATCTTTCCTTACTCCTGAAGCTTTAGATAGGATCCAGCTCAGACAGATGAACCTCCCGACAGATGATACACAATTACTGGACAAGGTTAAACATGTCTTCCAAAGGAGGAATGAGAAACTCATCGTTGAGAAACTCTACCAACATTTTGTTAAGGCCAACGGTCGCATAGCATTTGATTCGAAGGAGATTTGACCCAACAGCATAATATGTGATGGTTAACCAAGCAATAAAAAAATTGGAGGTTAAACGCTATGTGGAGGGTGACCGTTATGGATGAGACCAGGAAAGTTATAGAGTAACTTCAGTTGGACATTGTATGTTTACAAGAGCCTTTTTGTACAGTTGGTGGTAGGATTCAGCAAATGCCAGCTACTGCACAAATTGTGACAGTAGGCAAATCACCGATGACTACAATTTTTGTTTTTAATAATTATATTACGGTAACAAAGGTGCATCAATATTGCAATGCAATTACTTGCATCGAAAATAGATCGGGAATAGGCGAAGTCATCCTAGTCAATATGTATCTCCAGTTCAGGGAGGCTATTGAACCGTACCTAGATCATATGAAGGTGATAGATGACCCTTACAAAGAAACTAAAAAAATATATCTCGCTAATGGGAACGCAAAGTCATCTTTGTGGTTCAGTGACATCCTCTTAAGATCAGATGGGAGAAAAGGTGGATATAGAGGGTACAATAGGGGTGAGAAGTTGAAATAGGCTATATTTGCGATACAAATGGAAGTATTGAATCAATTAGGTAACCCACCGACTTATGTGGGAAGAGCTGGAGCCAGTTCAAATATGGTTGTGATACTCTGGAACAGGGAGGCGATGGAGATTGTTAGGGACTGGAAAGTACTGAATGGGATGACTACCAGTGACAATAATATGATCACCTTTGAAATAGAAAGCGATATGACTGAAGACGTAGGGACAGGTTCAAGACTCAGATACAACATCAAAAAGGCGAATTGGGATAAGCTCAGAGAGGTACTGGTGTTGCCACTGGAGGTGGGAAAAGGCGGGAATTTGAATGCTAGTGGGAGAGAGTTCACCTGTTCGGTGCATAGAGCCCTGAGGAGTTCGATTCCAGTAATAAGAGCAACAATGAAGGTTAATAACATCTTGGGGAGAGAAACTTGGAAGACTAACAGGGAGTATGAGGGTGGCGTGCAGGAGGTACCAGAGATGCTCTGCCCTGATGGCCGCGCTCAATCCTCGCTATTTATAGGAAAAAGGAGGAACTTGAGACTAACCTGACGTCCGCGAAAAGGGAAAGCTGGGAGCGTTTTGTACATGAAGAATTTAGGAACAACGCTTGGGGAGTACTCTTTCAAGTAGTGACTGGAAAAATAAGGACCCGGCAGTGATCTCTACGTTAAGGACGCCTGGTGGAGGTATTGCTTCTTGCTGGGAGGAATATGTTGTGGATACATTGCTTCCAGACGATGACATGAATGATAATGATGATCATAAGATGGGCAGAAGTGATATGCTCAAAAATTATGACAATGTATCCAGTGACCTCGGATTAGATAGTGAAGACATTGGCTAGAATGAAAATCAAGAAGGCTCCTGGCCCTGATGGAATCATATTTGAGGTACTTCAGCAAATAATTGAGCAGGTAGTGCCGTTCCTAGCGTGTTTGATGAATTATGTATGTATGGAACAAGGTCGGGTGCCTAATGTGTGGAAGCAGAGTAAAGTGATGATTCTGAGTAAAGGTTTATACAAGAACCTGCAGCTCCCGAAGTCATACAGATACAGATGAATATGTTTACTAAATGTGTGCGAGAAATTGCAGGAGAAAATATTGTGCAATCGGTTAGTAAAACATCGTCAGTCTGTTGCATGCACCAACAGCAGTACGGCTTTAGGAGGGGAAGATCCACGGAGGACGTTATCTGCGAGGTCATGGACCTTGTAAATGGAGTTAGTACAAAGTATGTTTTAGGAATATTCATAGACATTTTGGGAGCTTTCGATAGATTGTGTTGGCCGTTACTGTTTAAGAGACTTATGGAAATACATTGTCCGGGGAGTCTCTACAGGGTTTTTATGGACTAATGTAAGGACAGCTATGCTAGCCTGGGGTGTCTAGGAATATCGATACCTAAGTAATAAACTAACCAAAGGCTGTCCCCAAGGATCGGTCCGTGGACCTATCTTTTGGGACGTAGGGCTTAAGCTGGGGCTACTGGAGATTGAGGCGCTTCCAGGAACGGCGGGGGTGGTTACCTTTGTGGACGACTTGCTAATTGTTGTGGAGGCTAAATCACGATTGCAACTTGAAGCCAAGCAATGAAGTAATAGCTGGATTGGACTCTTGGTGTAAGAAAGTAAAATGAAGTTTGGCACCCACGAAGACTACATACGTGCTGTTCAGGGGAGTGTTTAATAGAGAGACCCGATAGTTAAAATAGGAAGACAGACAATAAAAACTTAGCAGATAGGTCCGGTACCCAAGCGTTGTGTTGGATGAGAAGCGTGGCTTTATGGTGCACGCAGAGAGCATAAGTACAAGAACATTGAAAGAGATGAATAAAATAATCAGTATTGGACAAGAGAGATTTAGACTGTCTATGCTCTTAATCCGTATATAGCATCGGGTACTTCTGGTCTCTATAGTGGGCTACGGGTCCAGTGCATGGGCGCAGAAATTTAGGAAGGTAAGAATGAAGAGGAAAATCAGGAGTCTTCAGAGGAGCATTCTTCTGAGGCCCTTTGGTGCGTACAGGACTGTTGCGACAGATGCTCTGAGCATAGTCCTGGGTATCTGGCCACTTGACTTGGAAATAGGGAGTAGAGCAGCCATGTACTGGTCAAGGAAAGGGAAACTTGACAGAGTGGCTATGCTAACGGGGTAGGGAGGGGTGAATGGCCGTCAAGTCAGAAGATTCTTGTTGAATGAATGGCAAGAAGATTGGGATGGAAGCGTGACTGGTAGGAGAACCTACCAGCTGTCTCCAAATGTATAAGAGAGGTTAGGACTTGAATTCCTGCAGTCCTCCCCGCTGTTGGTGCATTATATAATTGATCATGGACCGTACTGGGTGGACCTCTTTCTTAGGCGACTAACTGACTCACGACAATGTGACTGAGGAAAGGAGGCTACTCCTGAACATGTGGTTTTTGAGTGTGCGAATACTGCTGAGAGTAGAGAAGAGTTGCAGATACCGCTCCAGGCGGGAGCTATATACCACCTACTGAAAGATGTGGACAGGTGGAGCCTGTTGGGTACGATGCAGACAAGGTTTCGAAACGAAAGCGGGACAAGTACATAACTGAGTTGAAGCATAGGAGACAGGTGAGGCAAATGGGACAAACAGAGACTGAACAAAAAGAAGAGACAGAAGATGAGAGTGACGCTACTGAGGATAGTGACTTAACATATGAACTAGAGGACTTTTACTAACTGGCACAAGACATTAGATTAGGAATAATTTGAGATTGTACCATCTGGTAGGGTAGAGCGTGTTGAAACTCTTGGCTATCCGGAGCTCAGCTGAGGATAGGTGCTCTCTGGATTCCAGTAGTACAAACTGCTGATGAACCAGGGGGTGCCAAGCTACCAGCTGAGAAGCGTTCAGAAGTAACATCGGTTGAGAAGGGGGACATAGCCCTCTCACTCACCCCTCACAGATGGTCACGGATGGGAACCATTGAGATACTGGGCTGGAGCTGCCAGGCATCTGGTTCGTCATCTTGACCTGTCTTCAGATGCTTTTGGCTGTAAGAAAGGACTGTATAAAAACGTCATGAGACCTTGCAGCTGCCGAGTGAAGAAAATATTTAGGTTAAGCTAGTTTTAGTTTAGTTATTATAATTAGTTTTAGGTCCAATAAGCTGTGGAATCAGGAGTAGGTGGAGTGCAATCTTCAATAGGGCGCTTCCTAAGGTGGCAGATAGGGGGATGCCCGCCTCCCACTGGGGTTCTCACCGATCTGGGGGACTATTAGATCCAGAGGAGGGTGAGACACACAGCGGGGAAGGTGTACCGGGGGCGTAATATACCCGGGGTGGACCCATTAGTAGGGTTAGGAATTAGTTTTAGGAATAATATGACATTATATTAGGTGCTATATTTCAACTTTTATTATAACAAATAAAGGACACAGCTAAATGATGTTAACAAATTTATATTGTAGAATTAGGTGCCGAGATACATTCTAGGTATCGGGATAGATAGTTTAGGAAAATGAACACAAAAAAAAGTCTAAAGCTTACTATTTCATACTTGTTTTTTCCCAGTGCCAAATTAGAAAATAGTTGCTGCATAAACTTCACTACAGTTTGATTTGGATAAGAAGACACTGTTTCGACAGTTATAAATGTTGCTAGGACCGTTTTAATGTATTTACACGTCAAGTCATGTAATTTTCAACTGTCACAATTTATAGATTTCATAAATACCTCTAAATGACCTGGCGGTCTAGGGGTAAGGTGTCAGACTTCTATGCTGGCGGCCGGGGTTCAATCCTCGGTCCCGGCACAGATTTATCTGATTACAAAACCCTTCCTTCACCTCTGACAAGACATCTTGGGAATGTGGGGAATGCCAGGCCTCCACCGTGGTTCGGATTCCACGTTAAACTGTAGGTCCTTCATTTCATCTCACAATCACCCTACCATTACACATTAGCGTAAGTGCGTACAGCCCGAACGGGTAGTAATACGCGGTGCTAATAATAATAATAATAATAATAATAATAATACCTCTAAGCTAACACTAATAATAAAGTATGATATGTTTATATTACCGGGTATTACGACCCGTTCCGGTTATAAGCATATGTACTAATTACACCAATGTGTTAGGGATGAGGAAGGTTGAATTTAGAGGAAGTATACCCACATTTGCATGGCAGGAGATCTGGAAACCATTAAGGAGAAACTACTTTAAGTACACCCGGACGTGCTTCAGATCACGATAGTTCTATCATCGGCAGTCCGGTCTATTGCGAGGGTGATATCCCAGACCATTAGACCACCGGAGGGGGTGATAATGTAGATTGCAATTTTTTTTTTTGCATTTACTAAAATTACTTCCTACCAAAAATCCTATTGTATGTTGTTTTTACATGTGGCACGAATGTGTATTATTATTATTATTATTATTATTATTATTACTATTAGCACCGCGTCTTACTACCCGTTCGGGTTATACTCACTTACGCTAATGTGTAATGGTAGGGTGATTGTACTACAGTTTAACGTGGAATCCGAACCACAGTGGAGGCCTGGCATTCCCCACGTTCACAAGATGTCTTGTCAGAGGTGAAGGAAGGGTTTGGAATGTGTTTTATTGTTGCAGCGTGGTTTTCTAACCATGCCTATGATTTACTTACTATCTACTAGAAGATTCTATAGTTTGCCCCACGTACACTCGACTTCAAACGGTAACAAAAACAGGATAATTCATAAACGAATATTTAACACAACCGAACACGTTTGTTTATAAGATTTTGGCTCTTCAACGTCACAACACATTTTCAAACGTTCTTTGATAAGGTCCTTTCACTATCGTCGGACTGATACGTAAAAGAGGCGCGCTCGGCATTCTGGGAAAGGATATACTTGACAAGAACCGTCGTAGGGGTAAGGTGTCAGACTTTTATGCTGGTGGTCGGGGTTCAATCCTCGGTCCCTGCACAAATTTATCTGATTACCAAACCCTTCCTTTACCTCTGACAAGACATCTTGTGAATGTGAGGAATGCCAGGCCTCCACCGTGGTTCGGATTCCACGTTAAACTGTAGGTCCTCCATTTCTTCTCACAATCACCCTACCATTACACATTAGCGTAAGTGCGTATAACCCGAACGGGTAGTAAGACGTGGTGCTAATAATAATAATAATAATAATAATAATAATAATAATAATAATAACAGGATGTGAAAGGAAATAATTCATAAGGAACAATCTACACTCTACAGAATCAGACACCTTAGTTCAACCGGTATTTCATTTACCTTCCGAGTCAAGGGTATAGAGGTCAATTTCCTATATGGCCAACACATTTTTTATTTGTGAGATTAGTACATCAACTTTCACAGTAATGAATTAATGGCCGTACGTGTATGTCTTATGCTAAAGTTATTATGTAAGTAATGTTCTAATGTAATCAGTCGGTTCAAGACACGAACGATAAATAACACTAATAAAAAACTAACCACAAAGATTGAGGAATTTAGTTCTGATAAATAAATATTCTAGAAAAGATGGTTTACAAATATCAAGCGAATTTCTTTACAATCATGAAAGGGTATATGCAAACAAATTCTAATAATATTGTTTCAAAAGTACATTTCAATGGCTGGGTGTTAAAATTATTTCCAAATTATAATTGTTTGCTATAACTGTGTTTCACTTTCTGTTAGTTATTGATTCTTTTATTTATACATGTGGATACTACTTTATTATACAACACAAATATAAATATTACAGTGATTAACGTACTAAAACAAATCTAATCAGAAACCGATTGAAATAAATGGAAAGATACAATCACACATACTTTATTATGTAGTCTATTGTAATTAGGATATAAACATTTTTATATTCGTATTAAATACTCTTCAGATACAAATTGAAATAAATTTGTTACAACCATTTAAAATTACTTTATAATTTATAATATAATCACCAATTAGCCATTTTTCACAAAATCGTTGAAACCAATTTAGAAATATTTCAAATAAACGAGTAAAATATAAAGAAAATGATTAATGTAAACGTTTAGTTTGTTTTTTGTGCTGAGATACTAATATTCGTTCGGACTATCCACAAAAATAATTTGAGAATTATATTATAATAAATTGTAATCGACACGGCCTATAATTAGGAGTGTTTATTTAATATGGTTGTGTTCTAGATTGTGAATGAGAAAACGAGTATCGCAAGGTGTTGTGATTAGCTAGTAAACAATATAACATATGCACCGACAACATGATTAGAGTGTCAGCATTCCTCACAGTAAATTAAGAACATATGCACTGACAACATGATTAGAGTGTCAGCATTCCTCACAGTAAATTAAAGAACATATGCACTGACAACATGATTAGAGTGTCAGCATTCCTCACAGTAAATTATAGAACATATGCACTGACAACATGAACAGAGTGTCAGCATTCCTCACAGTAAATTATAGAACATATGCACTGACAACATGAACAGAGTGTCAGCATTCCTCACAGTAAATTATAGAACATATGCACCGACAACATGAACAGAGTGTCAGCATTCCTCACAGTAAATTATAGAACATATGCACTGACAACATGAACAGAGTGTCAGCATTCCTCACAGTAAATTATAGAACATATGCACCGACAACATGAACAGAGTGTCAGCATTCCTCACAGTAAATTATAGAACATATGCACCGACAACATGAACAGAGTGTCAGCATTCCTCACAGTAAATTATAGAACATATGCACCGACAACATGAACAGAGTGTCAGCATTCCTCACAGTAAATTATAGAACATATGCACCGACAACATGAACAGAGTGTCAGCATTCCTCACAGTAAATTATAGAACATATGCACCGACAACATGAACAGAGTGTCAGCATTCCTCACAGTAAATTATAGAACATATGCACCGACAACATGAACAGAGTGTCAGCATTCCTCACAGTAAATTATAGAACATATGCACCGACAACATGAACAGAGTGTCAGCATTCCTCACAGTAAATTATAGAACATATGCACCGACAACATGAACAGATTGTCAACATTCCTCACAGTAGCTTATAGAACATATGCACTGACAACATGACTATAGTGTCAGCATTCCTCACAGTAAACAATATAACATATGCACTGACAACATTAACAGAGTGTCAGCATTCCTACAGTAAATTATAGAACATATGCACCGACAACATGAACAGATTGCCAACAATCCTCACAGTAGCTTATAGAACATATGCACTGACAACAAGAACAGATTGTCAACATTCATCATAGTAAACAATATAACATATGCACCGACAACATGAACAGACTGTCAACATTCCTCACAGTAAACAATAGAACATATGCACTGACAACATGAACAGAGTGTCAACATTCCTACAGTAAATTATAGAACATATGCACTGACAACATCAACAGAGTGTCAGCATACCTCACAGTAGCTTATAGAACATATCTACTGACAACATGAACCGAGTGTCAGCATTCCTCACAGTAAACTATAGAACATATGCACTGACAACATGAACCGAGTGTCAGCATTCCTCACAGTAAATTATAGAACATATTCACTGATAACATGAACAGAGTGTCAGCATTCCTCACAGTAAATTATAGAACATATTCACTGATAACATGAACATAGTGTCAGCATTCCTCACAGTAAATTATAGAACATATTCACTGATAACATGAACAGAGTGTCAGCATTCCACACAGTAAATTATAGAACATATTCACTGATAACATGAACATAGTGTCAGCATTCCTCACAGTAAATTATAGAACATATGCACTGACAACATGAACAGAGTGTCAGCATTCCTCACAGTAAATTATAGAACATATTCACTGATAACATGAACAGAGTGTCAGAATTCCTCACAGTAAATTATAGAACATATTCACTGATAACATGAACATAGTGTCAGCATTCCTCACAGTAAATTATAGAACATATGCACTGACAACATGAACAGAGTGTCAGCATTCCTCACAGTAAATTATATAACATATGCACCGACAACATGAACAGAGTGTCAGCATTCCTCACAGTAAATCAGGCCAGAATGCAGAATAAAAAATAGTGTATCCAAGCTAACAGGGCTGACTTATCACCATCTTGTCTAGGGGGCTACTCTGTTTTGGAGGCTACGTGGGTTAGGACGCCAGATCATCAGTACCTGTATAGGAGGACGACTGTTGAACCTAGGGTACCGGGGTTCATAAACCGTGTAGTCTCACCTAGAGGTCATTCAGGCCATTTGTTCAGCGTTCCTTGCATACTTCGTTCTGTCACAAGCTTCTAGATAAATCTATTAAGTTTTTCCATTTATTATAATATTTATTGTCAACATCATGTTTTGTAACAGACAATAGTACAATAAAACCCCCCCATAAAATACCAAGCTGGAAGTCAATTACGAGCCCACACAATCAGAATCCAGTCCCTTCCCCCATATTTGGCCGTAACCCATCTTGGCAAACATAGGCCCACATGAAGGAACTTAGGGGTGGTGACAGTTTTATAAAACAAATTAGTCGGAAGAACACATAAAACATATTTTATATATATATAGTATCGGTTGGAAAAGCTGAGCTCTGTCACGAGAGAGAAAAGCCTATAAGAGCTCAGCTGAGATCCTTCAAGGCTTTCCGTCGCCATCATCAGCAATCATACAAACAAGATTAGTCATGGAAGTTACTGCATTTTTATAATAATAGAAAGGGAAAATATTTGGTCAGTGAAGTGATATTTCCGTTTATTTTTGGAAATGATTACATATTACGTAATAACTCAAAAGTGGTCCATATCTTGGATATACATGAACACCCTGGATCGGCTGAACTAGAACATACATTTAACATACTGATATCTCGTGATTTGTCTTGGCTTAAACTAACTAATATATATATGAATTAAATATATATTTTTCTTAACACACAAAGTAACAGGTATTTTGAATTTATAACAAGTATTGATTTTTATGTAAGTGGTTTGTTGAGTGTTGATTAGTTTTTACAAACCCAAATATATTAGGATTAGGAAAGTAGGACGAAGCCGAGAACTGAGAGTGAAATTATTCACAGAAATATGTTGTCCGTTGACAACCTGATGACTGTTCAGCCCATATGTGAGGTGGAAAATGTGAATCATGATCAACATATTTTTTGAAAAACATTTTAATAGTTAAATTAGGAACGATTAATATTATTTGTAATAGAATTCAATTTTTAGTAAAGATCTACAAATTGTGTTAATTTAGCATGAAAAATATAGATATAGTGTGATGTAATATAATAATAATAATATAGACACTATAATTTGATTCATATATGAAAAGATTAGTAATAATAATTACAAGTTATGATATCTTCTCACTTATATATACACGCAATTTTAATCTCATCTCAGTTTCCTTTCCCAAACAACATGGAATACTCAACCACATAACTTTTAACTCTGTTAAATATGTTATTTAATTACTATCAACTCTTGATATTACAACTTATTAATCTTTATTAAATCTACAGGTTATATCACATTGGCTAACGCAGTGTGTGTCAACCATAATTTCATTTGGTGTGTTTTATTTTTTCATTAGACCCGAGGCTGATGCCGTCGATGCATCGAAACATGTCGAAGCTATAAAAACGCTGCAGAGATTGCAGCAGTATCCAAGGAACAGAGAATTACCGATAAGGAAGGAATTCAATTTTTACATATCTTCTTTCATTCTATATGTCTTCAAATTTCTCACAACTAGTTTTGTTTAATTCGCAATATACTTACTAATATTATAAATGCGAATGTGAGTTTGTTTGTTTGTTTGTTTGTTACGCTTTCACGCCTAAACTTCTCGACCGATCATCATGAAATTTTGCATACACGTTATCATGGGTACAGAAAAGTACATAGGGTACCTTTCATCCAGAAAAAAAAGTACTGTTCCCGAGGGATAGAATAAAATAACTTTTAGACGGTCGTCCGGCACAACTCGGCCTACTGGTGTGAACATGAATTGCAACATGATTCCTGGAGTACAGAAAAAGGGACCTGCGGTATCCCGGAAGAAAATCTGATATCCAGAATTAAAATCTGTTCTCGAGTTATTTTAGGCACATCTATCTTAAAATGATTAATAAAAATCTGTTCCCGAGTTACTTTAGGCACATCTATCTTAAAATGATTAAAACTAATTACATTCAGCTAATTAAGCTCTCTCTGTTCATCCCGTTATGGTAAATAACAAAATTGTCGTAAGAAGTTTGGTATTATACTGTGATGAACTCAAATAAAAACATCGTTTTTACTAAAATGCCTTTAACGTTTAGTACTATAACAACTCGATAGATGGCGTGGTATCGATTTGTACTATTTAATGTACAAAGATTTCATTACTCCCAAAATCCGATAGACGGTGCTGAGCACATTTTAAAACGCGGTATCGTTTTGTATTATCTATGGCTATTTTAAACTCATAATTGTGAAGTTTGGAGAAAGGAAAGAAAGGGAGTTGGGGGACCGTATCGAGTGGAAATAACAATACATGTTTGCGAGTCATTTGTTTGTAACGGGCTAAACTGGCTTAGCCACGTTCAATCTTATACTATGAATATTAGTTAATGCAAGCAAGCCATAAAGAGTTAACAAATGGTATGCTATTGTTAAATGCTACACTCGTAACATATATTTGTTTTATTTACATACCCACTTCGCCGACTCTTCCTTCAAGCCCGATACCCCATCGGAAGGAGCAACCCCGAGAAAAGTGACCAGCCGCGGCCACATGGTGAAAACTCCGCGTTCAACAAAGTCTACGAGTCAACTCAAAAGCAGCTTGAGTGCTGTTAGTCGACACGAGTCGATGTTCTGGATGTTGATGGCAGCTTCCCCCACCTCTCCATACTGAACACTCCTCCACGCGGGCTATACATACTATATATTCTCCCGCTCGCTTGGAATGAGAAACCATAATCAGCGCCGTTACTATACAGCGCGCATTCATCACGTCGAGCAGACTAACATTTCTACGGTGGACTTACAGTTTGAGGCGATGGATCCACTAGACAGAAGGAAGTTGCAAGGATAGACGGATAGTATGGCAAAGATTAGGAATAGCCTATCTCATAGCAGTATCTATGGAATGACTTTTCTGTTAGTTATTAGGAATTAGGAATAACACTTGTCTTCACTGGGACATTATAGTTGTTACCTTGTTAGGTTAGTTATGTAAGGTTAGTGTGGAGTTATGCCTCCGTAATTATGTAAAATATTGCTAACAACTCTTTTTGTGTACCGCGCTTCACGCGTATCTTGGACTGAGCCATTTGGGCCAGCCACTCAATGGGATTGTGAATCCCTCGTCGCACACTGTGTGTCCACTAATGTATTTTAAAGGTAGCTTGCCAGGGATAACAATAGTTCAGGTTATATGAAAGTCTGGGAACGATACCTAGCTAGGTACACTTGTCTATCCTAAACTTTGGTTTGGGTGTTTAACCTGTGGGCCGTCTATGCTCCTCGAGATTGGCTCGTGGTTAACCTTTCATGTAATTTTTAATACCCCCCTTTGGAGTATTGGGCTCATGAGCCACTTCTGCCCCTTAGGCATGGCTGGAGCTGTCTGGGTTTCCTTAGCTTGTATATTTTGTTGTTGACCACCTGTTGGATGCTCTAATAGTGGGGCGTTTTTGACGACCCGGCATGGCCCGTAGTTTCTAATATTTCCTTGTAGTTTTGTCTTACATCTTGTTAGGGGTTTTTGCATTATATCCACGGTGCTCATATTAACTGAACTTGAACTTGCCCAATACAAATATTTACTGTATGTGCGCGGTCTACATACTAGAATAGTGGATGGTTTAAGGCATAACTAAGTTGTCTTAGTACATCCGTCCGGTGCCTCACGCCCCTTGTTGACTGTAATATAAGCAATGCTACTTAATATCTCAATAATGTTTAATAGACAGTACTTACCGAGATTATGTGCAAAAAATCGACTCTGTACTTTGTTTCATTAAATAACATTACCCTTAATTATCTCTTGTTCTCATTATATATATGTGTATGTGTGTGTGTGTGTGTGTGTGTGTACCTGCTTCTCTACCTAGGTTAATGCTTATCATCCCCCAATTATTAACAGATAGGTAAAGGGGTAGGTGCATGTTTACAAACATTGATTAGTTACCGTTTATTCATCTGTGTTTAGTCCTATTTTAATAATATTGTAATTGTTTTACGTTTTCAGTTTATACTGTTCCTTTTTTCCCTTGAGCGATAGTTTATAATTTATTATTTTTAGGTTAGTTATCTTACATCTAATTCTATTTTTTTTACCTTTAAGGCAATAGTTTGTTTGTTTTAATTTTTAGGTTAGGTATCTTTTTTTTCTTTTTCTTTTTTGAAATGCCTCGCAAACATAATTCTAGCTTTAAGAGCTGATGAGACACCTTCTAAAAGCCAGGAAAGACTGGAAGACCAAGCCACCCACCAGGTTTCTATGAGAGCAGCTAAGAAGCCCCTTCAAACACAATTGCGTTTGGAGGAACAAGCCGAAAGCCAGAGAGCTTTGAGAGCTATTGAGACGCCTCTTCAAACGGAGCTCCGTTTAGATGTAAAAGCTGAATGCCAAGCTGCTTTGAGAGCAATTGAGACGCCTCATCAAACTCAACACCGTTTGAATGAACAAACTGAATGCCAAAGAGCTTTGAGAGCTACTGAGACGCCTCATCAAACGCAACTCCGTTTAGATGAGCAAGATGAACGCATGAGAGCTTTGAGAACTACTGAGACGCCTCATCAAACGCAGCTCCGTTTATATGAGCAAGCTGAACGCATGAGAGCTTTGAGAGCTACTGAGACGCCTAATCAAACGCAGCTCCGTTTAGATGAGCAAGCTGAACGCCAAGCTGCTTTGAGAGCAATTGAGACGCCTCATCAAACGCAACACTGTTTGAATGAACAAACTGAATGCCAGAGAGCTTTGAGAGCTACTGAGACGCCTCATCAAACGCAGCTCCGTTTAGATGAGAAAGCTGAACGCCAGAGAGCTTTGATAGCTACTGAGACGCAACTTCAAACGCAGCTCCGTTTAGAAGAACAAGCCCAGCGGCAGGCAGACATTAGAGCAACAGAAACTACACAACATTCGCAGGAGAGAAGAATCGTTCATGCAGAAATGCAAACCGAACGCCGACGAACTTGTATGCTTAACAGTTGGTTCGTATTTAATAATTCTGGATTTGAATACGATCCTTTAATGGATTACAAAAATCATACTTTAACTGTTGTTGGTTTGATGAATAAAAAATGCCAGCTTTGTGATGCTTTAAAATGGAAATATGAGACCACAGGGATGTGTTGTTCTAATGGCAAAGTTTCCCTTCCTTTACTTGGCGAACCAGAACGACCTCTGAAAACTCTATATTTATATGGTGCAAATGAATCATGGCGCTTTTAAATAGAATTAGAAAGTATAACTCATGCTTTCAAATGACATCTTTTGTAGTAGATAAGGAGATAAGAATGCCCGGGTTTTCACCAACCTTTACCGTACAAGGTCAGATATATCATCAAATTGGTTCACTTTTTCCAACAGAGAACAAACAGCATAAATTCTTGCAAGTTTATTTTATGGGTGATGAAGAAAATAAAGGTAACCGTCGTTGCCTATACGTTCAAGGAGTTGAAAGAGATACGGAATTAAAAATTCAAAGAATGTTACATAACCACAACATTTTGATAAATACCTTTAAAACCGCAATAGAGAACTGACCTCAAGAATATTATAAGTTTGTCATCCATGCTGATCGAACTCCACGTGGCGAACATGAGAGTCGCTATAATGCACCCACAATTAATGAAGTTGCTGACCTGGTGAGTGGCGACCAGTTCTCTTCACGAGACATAGTGTTACGAGCACACGATAATACACTTAAACGCGTAGCCGATACTCATAAGTTTTATGATGCTTTGCAATACCCATTAATTTTTAGCAAGGGAGAGTCGGGATACCATTTTGATATTACACTCATTAATCCCACTACAAAACAGCCAGTTCCCAATAAAAAAGTTTCATGCGTGGATTTTTACGCCTATCACATGATTCTTCGAGAAAATGACTTTCCTCTTTCCGCGGTCAAGACAGCTCTTTCACCAATTTTTAGTAGATATGTACATCAAAGTAGAGAGCGAACGTCTTCGTTACATTTCTTTAATATAAACCCCAACAATTTAGGCAGAATGGTTATTCTTCCCTCTACTTTTGTGAACAGCCCCCGCTATCTGCATGAATACACACAAGCCGCTTTCGCCTATATGCGCACTTACGGCAGGCCTGACCTATTCGAGACTTTCACCTGCAATCCCCCATGGTAGGAAATAACAGAAGAGCTTATACCCGGGCAAAGAGCTACTGACTAACATGACTTAGTTGCCCGCGTGTTTCGTTTAAAGGTCCAAAAACTAAAGAATGTTATTACAAAGGGAAAAGTATTTGGAAACGTCCAGTGCCACACGTATTCCATTGAATGGCAGAAACGAAGACTGCCACATGTGCACATTCTTATTTGGTTGCAAGAAAAGCTACGTCCCAACCAAATAGATAACATAATAAGCGCCGAGATTCCAGATCCAGAACAAGATAAGGATTTGCACGATACCGTAGTCAAAAACATGGTTTATGGTCCCTGTGGGGCACACAATCCAGCATCGCCTTGCATGAAAAATTGAAAATGTACAAAAAAATTCCCCGAGAGCTGCTAAAGGAAACAGTGCACGATGATAAGGGTTACCCTTTATACAGATGAAGAGCACCCGAAGATGGTGGTAGAAGTTTTAGGATTCAAACTCGCAGTAGGGTGGTCCAAACTTTTGATAATAGCTGGGTTGTGCCGTATTCACCATTCTATGTAAAATATTTAATGCCCACATTAATGTAGAAGCCTGCAACTCTGTTCGTGCTATTAAATATATTTGCAAATACATTAATAAAAGGGAGCGATCAGGTGAACTTCAATCTTCGTAACGAAGGTGTAGCACAAACTCTTAATGAAGTACAAACCTATCAAGCAGGGCGATATGTCTGTAGTAATGAGGCAGCGTGGCGGCTCCTTGGTTTACCCTTACAAGAAAGACATCCGACTGTTACACATCTTATCGTACGATTAGAAAATGGACAGCATGTTTTCTTTAATGAGAGTAATTTCCAGGAAAGGATTTTATCACCTCCTAAAACCACATTAACTGCCTTTTTACAGCTTTGTCAGAGATATACTTTCGCTAAAACATTATTGTATTCCCAAGTCCCCCATTATTATACATGGAACACCTCAAAAAAGGAGTGGAAACACCGCGTTCAAGGTACGCCTGTTGAAGATTTGCCAGGGGTTAAATCAACAGACGCTCTTGGTCGTGTCTACACCGTCCATGCAACGAACTTTGAATGCTTTTGTCTGCGCATGTTATTGCATCATGTTCGAGGTCCAACTAGCCATAGAGACCTTAAAATTGTCAACGGTCAGGAATGCGGAACATATAGAGAAGAATGTGAAGCTCTACGTTTGTTAGAGAATGATAACCACTGGGACGAAATTATGAAGGAATCCGTGCAGTTCGATCACCAGACAAAATCAGGGAACTTTACGCAACCCTCGTATCATCTTGCGGTCTTTACAATCCTCAAACGCTGTGGGATAAGTACAAAGAGTACATGGTGGAAGATATTTTGCGACGGCTACAGCAAGTACATGCAGATATGACTTTTAATGAGCACATCTACTACGAAGCACTGACGAAAATTGAAAACAAGGTTATGACAATGACGGGGAAGAAGCTTCAAGATTTTGGAATGGCAAGCCCTCGACGATCAGATGAAAATGACCTAAACGATGAAATTAATCGGGAATTAAACTATGATTTCACAGCATTGCAACAGAAAGTAACCGAATTAGTTCCTCGGTTGCTTCCAGAACAAAGTCACGTATTTCAACAGGTGTTACGTCAAGTAGAGTCAGGGAATGGTGCACTCCTCTTTCTCGACGCCCCTGGAGGAATCGGGAAAACGTTTTTGCTGAATATTGGCGTTCATAAGAAAATACCAGAAAATTGCTGTTGCCGTGGCTTCCTCCGGTATAGCAGCTACACTACTGAACGGCGGCCGTACTGCACATTCCGTTCTAAAATTGCCATTAAATCTTGCACTTGCACAGGAAGAGTCACCCATCTGCAATTTCAGCAAAAATAGCTCTCGAGGTATGATGCTACGACAATGTAAACTTTTAGTGTGGGACGAAAGTACGATGTCCCACAAAAAAGCTATAGAGGCGTTAAACCGAACTCTTCAGGACTTGCGAGACAGTACAGATATTATGGGAGGAATGGTAGTTTTACTGGCTGGTGACTTCCGACAAACTCTACCGGTGATCCAGAGGGGCACACATGCAGATGAAATCAAAGCCTGTCTCAAGTCATCAAGATTGTGGGCAAAAATTAAAAAATTCAGCCTAACAACGAATATGAGAGTCCACCTTTATAATGACGTAGATTCAGGACATTACGCAGAGACACTATTGAAAATTGGCGATGGACGTTTGGACACGGATGCTGAAGGTTGTATTTTACTTACAGGGGAATTCTGTAATTTGGTGGAAAATGATGTGGAGCTCATTGCTAAAGTTTACCCAGACTTACAACTAAATTTTAATTGTGATCACTGGTTGTGTGCAAGAGCAATTCTTGCACCAAAAAATGAAATCGTTAACAAAATCAACACTGACATTTTGAAAGAGGTGCAGGGAGAAATAAAGGAGTATTTGTCAATAGATACAATCATGGACACAGAACAAAGAACTTCATATCCCGCTGAGTTTTTAAATTCTCTGGAGCTATCGGGTGTACCCTCACATAAACTACGATTGAAATAAGGTGTACCAGTTATGCTTATGCGAAATTTAGATGCGCCCCGATTATGTAATGGGACGAGGTTTCGATTTACACAATTAGGGCAAAATATAATCTGTGCCACCATTTTAACAGGTGTGGGAAAAGGGGAAAGTGTAATCATACCGCGAATCCCAATAATCCCCACTGATATTCAATTTCAATTCAAAAGACTCCAGTTTCCAATCAAACTTAGTTTTGCTATTACTATTAACAAAGCGCAAGGGCAAACATTGCAGGCAGCAGGGGTGCATTTGGAAAAGCCACGTTTTTCCCATGGCCCTCTATATGTAGCATGTTCGCGTGTGTCCAATGCCCAGAATTTGTATGTATTTGCGCCAAATGGAAGGTCATACAACATAGTATATAGGAGCGTCCTAAAATAATGATCTATTATGTTCCCGTGATTGTAACGGCCAAGGACAAGCGGAGTAAATAAGGGATGTTAATTAACTGTAGGTAAAATTTAAGATGGAGTGGGATCTTCAATGCGCGGCAAGGCATAACCTATGACTATACTGACACACTCCGCTACTTCTTTTCTACTCCTACACTTAATCCTTATTTATATTGTGTAGTTTGTATGTTTCTTTATCTCTACCTGTATTGACCAACAACCTGAATAAGTTCATCGTTTTTATTTTCATACTACCTGTGTCGACCGACAACCTGAATTTATTGACAAAATAAACATTAACGCGAGCGAAGCCGCGGGCAAAAGCTACTAATACAATAGACGTAATATATGCATGATTACATCATCCTATCATAACAATGTTTTAATGCAATACATTTAGATGTTTGCTATAATTTCAATTATTGTATTCCATTTGTCATTATAGGATATCATAATTTGTAATTATTATTACCAATCTTTTCATACATAAATCAAATTATAGTGCTTATATTATTATTATTATTATTATTATTATTATATTACATCATATATATGTTTTTCATGCTAAATTAACACAATTTGTATAACTTTACCAAAAATTGAATTTTATTACAAATATTGATCAACATAGTTTTCAATCAAATAGTCCACGAACCACCCGTTGGCGTCACTTAGAAGTTCACTAGAAATAATCACCCACTTCCTTCTTATCTAGATATCACAGTCCGAAAAACTTAAGGAGCCAACAGCGGATCTTTTTTATTATTATTATTATTTGCTTATTCCTAATTTGGGGAATTTCCACCACCACGTTTTCTCTAGATGAAACTTTCAGCCAATAAAGTGTAATAATAATAATAGTATTTAGCACCTCGTCTTACTACCCGTTCTGGTTATACGCTTTAAGTACTAATTACTCTAATGGATCAGGAATTGGGAAGGTTGAATTAGAGGAAGTGAACCTGCATTTGCGTGGAAGGAGAGTGGAAAACCATTTAGGAAAAACCACTCCAGTTCACCCAACCGAGATTCGAACCTCGATCTCCCCGTCCTCGGCAGTCGAGCTCAACACGACAAGCGCGTTAACCAACTACGCCAAATAAAGTGTAAATCTGTTCAAATCAGACGAGAGGCTGAGCGAATTTATATTTATAAATCGACGACGGTTTGACGGGCCTCAAAAATCAGTTCTTGAAACTCACGTTTTTTTTTTTACTTATTCTAATAAGAGCTGATGTGTTTCGTCCCTTTTGTCTAGAAGAAGCGCACTAACAAGAGGAGTGTGGTGGTAGCATTTAGTGTTAATATCTGGATGTGGTAATAAGGACAATGTGGGAATGTGCCATCAACGAGAACTCTCTCTAAGCCCGCAGAGAACTACCTGAGTTCCTTTTGCAAGAAAATCCGACCATATGCCCGGCATCGCTTGGTAGGAAATAAAGAATCACATTTGTTAGTTTTGATCTCAATGAGTTCACCTTTTGTTTGGATTGAGGAAGTTGTTTGGAGAGGAGGAAGCCAGTAGCGGATTTAGGCTTAGGCCCGTGAGGCCCGGGCCTAGGGCGGCAAATTTTGAGGGGCGCCAACGAATTGTTCTGGAGAAAGACCATTTTCCACTCTGAAAAGAGTGAAAAGTTATTTGCGTGCAAGTATGAAACAAGACAGACTAAATGCACTTGCATTACTAACCATTGAAGCACAATTATTGGTTCAAGAAATTAAGTATGAGGAGGTCATTGATATTTTCGCACGGACGAAAGCAAGAAAAAAAAATTTATTATATGATTAATCAGATAAAAATAATTTATATTTTAATTACAAGCAATTTATTATTAATTCTATATTTAACTGTTATGTTAAAAAAATAAATGTTTAATTTATACCTGAATTAGATTTCTTCTTCTTATTATTATTTTCATTATTTTATACACACACACATATATGTATATATATGTTTATATATATGTATATATATATATATATATATACTGTTACAAAAAAAAAAAGCGCCATATCGTCTCGGGCTTAGGGCGTCCTCAAACCTAAATCCGCTACTGGAGGAAGCTCACGCGGCGTCTACATCTTTGCGACTCTTGTTGTCGTAGTTTCCTTAATATCGTCTCTAAGTGAAACAGTCTCAATTCTAATGAGTTTGTGCGGTGGAACATCTTATGTAGCTCTTAACTTGCACTCACTATTTAAGGTCTCTCTAAGTAGCCTGTCTTCTTTACGCATGTATTTGTGGCAGTCGTCCAGATTAGTAACAACATTGGACGACACATATTTGCTATAAGACATTGACTTAAACAGCTTCTTGATACACTCTGTCATGTGATGCCACTATATTTGAAGATATTATCCGCGTGATTCTTAAATATATTAACGATATACAATTTATTTCTTTTAAAACTAAACATTTTTGTTATAAACTTTATTAATGACAGCGTATAACCCGAACGGGTAGTAAGACGCGGTGCTATATATATATATATATTTATTAATGACCTCGTGAAAGTAACTCATCAAAACCCTTCGTTAACTTGATTTATTGTGACGGAATTGAGCCATGGCATAGCAATTATTAGGTAAACAAACCCGGCGAAGGAATTTGTGTATGATCTTTGGTAATAATTTCATGTCACTCGTATCTGCCCGTATCGGCTACGAAGATGACAGAACTTCCACAAACATTAACAGTCTTTATTTTTAAACTTTATAAATAAATGAGAAAAATATGTGGAAATATTCTTTTATCCGTAATTTATTTTTAGCACAACATTTTACTACCCATTCGGGTTATACGCATATCCGTAATTAAACTGTGTTTAGTAAAGATCCCATTAGTATCAATTAGCATCACAGTCGAGGAAAGCTCCAACTAAGCCTGCACAGGTCACCAACTCTCGGCTCGAGTGCATCGTGTGTGGCGATCTAAATGTCACCACAGAATAAATAAAGCACATCACGAGATATTACTGTAGGTTTTTATTCTTCGTCCACTCCGTTTACCCTGAAAGGTGGCAAGATTATCAAGCACGTCTCGTCATAACTTATAAGATAGGGCAATAATATCACCCGTCAAGGGAATATTTACCTTTCAGGTAAAATTGAGTGTTCATCAGTGGCAAACATTTTCAATCATGAAATAGTAAAAAAACAACAAAAAAACAACAACAACTACAGTTCTGTACTCACTGAAAAGTGTCTAAAAATATGATTCTTATTTCTTCTTCCTTAATTGATAAGCTCGGGAATATTAAAGAGATATAAAAACCTTACTAAGAACTGAAACAGCCTTATATTCTTTTGATTTTATATGTTAAAAAAAATATTAAAATATGTTATTTCTTCTAGTATTTTGTTGTCTTTCTAATATAGTTATTATCAGGGTCCAGATTTTGATGACATGTCATTTTTATATTACTACATAATATACAATAATCTCAGTAGGCCTACATATATTAGTATTTCATGTCATTTTTTGTCATTTTTGAATTTTAGCTAATATTTTCTTGGTTTGCTTCCTTTTGTAGTAATGTTTAGGAATTTATACGAATTTTTGAGTATTTTAAGGAATTCGTATTGAATTTTTAAATACTATCTATATTTTATAGATATTTCCAACACACAGTTGCTGGAATGAGAAGATAGTGTTGGCAAGGAACTTTGTATCCTCTTTGCTTGAATGGTTGTAAAACACACCTTTCTGGTGAGACACCGCAACCGGGTTGGAGAGGGTTGCGTTGGGAGGGGTAGCTATTACTTCTAAAGCAGATATTTGTAAATCAATATTATACTCAGCAGAATGCATAAGTTTACTTGTTAAGGACTTCATTGCATGGATAATTTTTAATTTATATTTGTAAAGCACGTGTTTGATCTAGATGTGTGCGTTTTATTATGACTCTTTTTCATATTTTAGGTCATTTTTTTGATAAGCTTTAGGGCCCCGGCTATTGTCAAGAAAACATAATCGTATAGTTACAGAGTGGGCTACATTTTTACCACTTTGTTATCAATGTTATTTTTTAAAAATCATCTTTAATTATTTATGGATTGTATATTATAGAAGCATGCAATTATTTATTCCCAATATAGGTGTTTTAATAGGATTTGGTTTTGGTTCTTTATTAAATGAATTCCTCTTACCCCACATAGGAATCAAAATAAAGCTATATATACATTATTTTGTGTATCTTTTTCACAGGGTGGTGAGGGTGGGGGTATGGTAAGGTTGGAGGGGAGGGGCACTCTCAAGATAATCAGCACAAATAGTGGCCCACGGAAGAAATAGATTCACCAAGGATGAGAAAACTACGGCCCGCGTGTTCAATCTGGCCCACGGGATAAATAATGTAAATGTGTTGCATTGTGAAACCAGTTTTTTTAAACACAACAATACTGTATCTTTTATAAAACCATGCCAAAATAAAATTATTATTATTATTATTATTATTAGCACCGCGTATTACTACCCGTTCGGGTTATACGCACTTACGCTAATGTGTAATGGAAGGGTGATTGTGAGATGAGATGGAGGACCTACAGTTTAACGTGGAATCCGAACCACGGTGGAGGCCTGGCATTCCCCACATTCACAAATATGTCTTGTCAGAGGTGAAGGAAGGGTTTGGTAATCAGATAAATTTGTGACGGGACCGAGTATTGAACCCCAGCCACCAGCATAGAAGTCTGACACCTTATCCCTAGACCGCCAGGTCACCTATCCAAAATAAAATAAAATAAAAATTTCTAATCTTGGTAAATAATGCCCTATAATATATGGCGATATTCGCATCCTCATATTCATGTTAACAAATGTTTTCACGCAGGACACTTAGGAAAAGTGATCTTATAAACCTGCTTATTGGTGAGCATCTGTCCTCCCTCTTGATAATCACCTCCTCCCGGTTTGACCCAGATTATAAAACATTGCTGGCAACTCATCTCACACCCCATTCTACAAATCTTCTGAATGAACTTAGAAACATACTAATCCACTAAGGTATTTACTACTTATGATTGCTATACAATCTCAATGTATTTAAACATATTTATATGAGTCTATTATGTGCGATTATAATTTTTTAAATTAATTTCGAAGAAGAATGAGAGAATAAAAAACTTCAGCCCGTTATTTTATTTGTTCATTTTGCCCCCCTGTGATTAAGTTTGCACACCCCTAGTCTACGCTTATAATAATGACGTTAGTGCGTTAAGAATGAGGAAACTATTAATACAAAGAAAACTAACAAACCTTTTCGTAAAGGGATATTGGGAGTGTATTGATGAAAAAACACCTTCAGTATAACTTCCGGGATTTGAACATTTACCTCCCCCTGATCGCCAAACCAGACTAAATGAGCTCGACATTTATATCACGTGCCCACCGGTAGTGGGTCTGACAGTCTAACATTTTGTTGAGTACTCCCGCCCGCAGTGATTTTGTTAAGTTTATAAAACAAATAATCCAAACATCTAGATCATATTATGTCCACTAACTTTAACTTTATATAACTTTTTAACTTGAACCCGCCTCGGTGGCGTAGTTGGCTAACGCGCTTGTCGTGTTGAGCTCGACTGCTGAGGACGGGGAGATCGAGGTTCGAATCTCGGTCGGGTGAAGTGGGGGTGGTTTTTCCTAAATGGTTTTCCACTCTACCTCCACGCCAACGCAGGTTTTTTCTCTCTCTAAATTAAACCTTCCTAATCCCTAACCCATTAGTGTATTTAGTAAATAGGCGTATAATCCGAATGGGTAGTAAGACGTGGTGATACATTTTTTTAATGGGTTCACTTGTATAAGTGTTAGTGAGCTAAGCTAAAGGTCCCGGCTTTGAGTCTCATGTGCACTATTCAGACGAAGAGGTCGTGGTTCGAAACCTTGCAGATCATTGTGACTCATTAGTAAGGATTTAGTTCCTAAATTCTTTTCCCCATTTCCCTCCATGCAAATGTGGGTATACTCCTATGAATCCAACCTTCCTCTATGTAAACATATTAGAGAGAATAGTGCATTTGCGTATAGTTCGAAAAGGTAGTAAGACGCAGTGCTGAAACGATTTTTTTAAGGTGAAACCACAAACGCGTGCTATAAAAAATGGCAGCACATACCCAGACGGGAACGTAAAATTTCACTTCATATATCCATACGCCTACGTAAAAACTTATGAAAATACCAAAAAATACAAGTAATGATAGCTATATCATTGCTTTATACTCTTATATCACCCCGTGTCGATTTCGCGGCAATTTGCAGTCGATCACGTAAGAAAACTACATTGTCATTAAATGTCTATTTGTTTTCCCAACTCGCAAATATATCACGTGTTTTCAACCAATATTTGAGTCAGACTAAAATAACCTCGAGCAAACATAATCGGTGATGTTAGAAGAACATTAAATAGCTAAATATGAAATCGTATATTTTACATATACGATATTTATTTCCTAGATAGGTTGGGCCATAAGGATTTGAGGAAAGATTCAATTTAAGTATTATTATTATTAGCACCACGTCTTACTACCCGTTAGGGTTATACGCACTTACACTAATGTGTAATGGTAGGGTGATTGTGAGATGAAATGGAGGACCTACAGTTTAACGTGGGATCCGAACCGCGGTGGAGGCCTGGCATTCCCCACATTCACAAGCTGTCTTGTCAGAGGTGAAGGAAGGGTTTGGTAATCAGATAAATCTGTGCCGGGACCGAGGATTGAACCCCGGCCGCCAGCACAGAGGTCTGACACCTTACCCCTAGACCGCCAGGTCACCGACTTCAATTTAAGTAATACCTATAAAAAGAAAAGACACAAAAACTAAACAAAGATCAAATGAGCTTTTATAAGTTTGTAAGTCGATCGAGGACCAAAAGGTTTGCGGACCCCTAGACTCTAAGGCATCATTCTTGTGTTAGACTGTCCTGTTGACGGGAATATCTGGGTTCAAATCTCAGTTGGGTGTACTTAGGGTGGTTTTTTTCTAAATGTTTCCCACTCTATTTCCACGCAAAATGCGGGTAGATTACCTAAAAAAAAATGCTTCCCTCCTCATTACTACCCCATTAGAGTATACATTAAATATGTGTATTGGTGACCTGGTGGTCTAGGGGTAAGGTGTCAGACTTCTGTGCTGGCGGCCGGGGTTCAATCCTCGGTCCCGGCAAAGATTTATCTGATTACCAAACCCTTCCTTCACCTCTGACAAGACATCTTGTGAATGTGGGGAATGCCAGGCCTCCACNCCACCGTGGTTCGGATTCCACGTTAAACTGTAGGTCCTCCATTTCATCTCACAATCACCCTACCATTACACATTAGCGTAAGTGAGCATAACCCGAACGGGTAGTAAGACGCGGTGCTAATAATAATAGTAATAATAATACATATGTGTATAACCTGAACCGGTAGTAACACGCGGCGATAGAAATAAAATACACCCCGGTGTATCCAAACGACATCTCCTTGAATATCCTCATTCATTCTCTGTCTAGACCATTACAGTTTAATAATTATGTCTCATTTTGTACAGCGTCTTACTACCCGTCAGGGATATAAGCATCACAGTTTGATTCGTTGGCCGTATTATGCTAGCGTCATCTGTCTCTATTATAGCCATGGTCTCAAATGTGGTTACAGGTTCTTCTTACTAAGTATTAAATGTCTGAAAGAGAAAACTAGCTTTATAAATTGGTGAAAACATGATTTGAGATTGCGAAACTATCCAGCCTTCCCACGATTAGATCGAACAATCTTGCAACGTGACCAACTTGCTATATACATTTTATTTTGATTTTGCTGAACTCCACTTAAAAATTGTTATAAAACATTGTTATCTTTATTAAATTAATATAGTTTATTAAACAGCAGTAGTCGTGGGTTTATCAGATGACGTTTTAGTATAAATTAATGTTAACTTGAGAATTAATTCACCATACTCTACTGTCGACGAGAAAACTATGAACTACATTTTGGTTTTGACCGCATCGTGCCTGGTAAGAAATCCACAAGATACTTAATGAATGAAATGTTTTATAGTTTTAACTAAATGCTAGCTGAAAATACTCGGTATTGCTCCGGGGGTGCTCACGTATTGTGAAATAAATTATAATTATAAAGGCTTATCTTAAATATGTTTAATTATTTTGCAGCATGTCTTACTACCCGTTTGGGCTATCAGCATATTTACACAACTGAGGTAGGAACGAGGACGAGATAAATAAGAGGAAATTGTACCCAAATTTTCATTTATATATATATATATATATATATATATATATATATAAAGAGAGAGAGAGAGAGAGAGAAACCATTTATATATATATATATATATATATATTTGTATATATATATCCGGAACCTGGATAAATATTATACTAAGTGTGACGACCAGGGGAAGCATGGGCATCCATTTTTATATTTTATTAATTTTATTAATATGAGTGCAGATATCATATAAATTACATAATATTAGCAATAATAATAATAATAAGTAGGCAACTTTACGATGATAATGTTTTTTTAAAATGGTAACTTTAAACAAATATTACAAAAACAAAATATGATGATGATTATTATTATTAATATTAGGTGTTATGTCTTACGACATCTCTATTAATTTTTTCAGTGAACTTAGAAAGATAATGCGCCCAGTCCTCTACCTCCTCTTTTAGCTTCTAGAATATTTCTTCTTTTCTTCAAGTCATCCAATATCCGAGTCCTCCTTCCTAAGCTCCTCTTTCCCTCTAAGACCTCGTGCAAAAGACAGTTCCTCCTAAGGATGCGTCTGATCCAGTTTTGTTTGCACCGAAGAATCACATCCAAAATAGTTCTCTTTTCAGCCACTCTACTTAGAACTTCTTGATTTGTCACTCTGTCTGTCCATCTGATCTGCTCAAATCTTCTCCAGCATCACATTTCACAGCTCTCTCCAAGTATTTATTCTTCCATCTTCTAAAGAGTCCAAATTTATGCTCCATACAGCGCGATGTTCCAAATGTATTATTTCATCAGTTTCTTCCTCAATTCCAAACTCAGCTTGCTGGTCAGCAGTAACTTCTTCTTGTTGAAAGATTCCTTGGCCATGGCGATCTTTGGTCCAGTAAGCATCCTTTGTATAGTAAATGTAACAACAATACTGAAACAATGTTTGATTTATTTTGACAAAAAAATTGTTTGCCACAAAAACTGCAAAAAACTTGACCTTTTCTCGTGGCCCCAATTCCCTACCTTAAGTAGTTTGGGTGACCTGGTGGTCTAAAGGTAAGGTGTCAGACTCCTGTGCTGGCGGCCGGGGTTCAATCCTCGGTCCCGGCATAGATTTACCTTCACCTCTGACAATACATCTTGTGAATGTGGGGAATGCCAGGCCTCCACCGTGGTTCGGATTCCACGTTAAACTGTAGGTTCTACCATTTCATCTCACAATCACCCTACCATCACACATTAGCGTAAGTGCGTACAACCCTAACGGGTAGTAAGAGGCGGTGCTAATAATAATAATAATAATAATAATAATAATAATAATAAGTAGTAGTTCGAGTGGTCACACATTGTCTAGAGAGCTTTGGTTCAATACAGAGCGAACGGGACCAATATTTATAAGTAAATTTTAAAGTTTAAATTTAATAAATGTCTATGTTTCTCTGACTACATACCCTTTCATAAGTTAACAATCTTCTAGCACCCATCTCACCACCCTTTCGAGTTGTCTGCAAATTTACTAAGTAGGCTAACATGTTAGGGATAATAGGGTTGAGGAGGAAGTGTACCGGGTAGGAAACTCTTTAGGGAATACCACCCTCAGTACATCCGACTGGGATTCGAATTATGATATCTTCGTCATCAACAGTCCAGTATATTGCAGGAGTGCCTACCGCCTTAGACCTTTCGACCATTGAAATGGGTTAACCATTTTCAGCCCGGTGTAGAAATATATCTAAGTTGTTTTTTTCATGTTTGATTATTTATAACGTTTAATCTTTAAAAAAATATCAATGCTTGATGAAGTCAAATGGCTACATATTAAGAGGAATTTTCAAATTATTTTAAGAAAAAATGTTTTTTGTAAGCTATGCACAGATTATAAAATAAATTCATAAAAAAATTCTCAGAATATATTTAATTTAATTTGAGCTAGAAAGGGCTCTGGGTTTGCTAGTCCTGCGCCGCGTATCCATGATTGTATGGACAAGTTTTGAAATCAATGTTGTCTGTTCAAGCCATGTAGATAATCTAGATCTTAGATTGTTAGTAAATATACATCTATGATGTATCTATACATTATTAATTTGAAAACCAATATTTGTTCATATTACGAGAAAATCGTGTTTTAAGTAACTCTTCACCCAAAAGGATCTTTCTACCAGATTATGAAGCCCAGGACTTGCTGCTTGAAAAAAGCAGGCCAAGACAAACAAGTTCTAATGACCTTGTCCAATATATCTGGGGCTTCAACCTTTTCCCTTTACCCTCGCCGATAAAAATTGACCATTGAACTTGGGTTTTTACAACCCGGGGCCTGCTGAATACGTATCGCAAGCAAAGCAGTGGGACAATTGTTTTAAAAAATATTCTAGATTTCAAAGATTATTTATTAAGCTAATTTTAGTGTAGTTTAATTTAAAACTATATTTTAATATATACTTATAATATCTTAAAAATAATCGTGTATGTAACAAGCTTTAAATTATAAACTAATTAAATACTTATTGAATTATGTGTATGCATTTTAGTTTCGTGTATCATCATGTTTTGGCTAGCATATCTACCACTATTTTAGAATATATTCAGTGCGTATAACCCGAACGTGTAGTAAGACGTGGTGCTAATAATAATAATTAATAATAATATTCACAGTTGGAGTAGTGGGTGGACTAGTTTAACTGTAGTCGGAAGTGTTTTGGTTTTTCTTTAGTATGAAGTTTTCATGGGGTTTAAACCGTATTATTTTAGTTATCTTTTTAAGCGTATGATTTTTTGCAGAATATGATATTTTCTTACGACTACTTACGAGAGGGAGGGTGGTTCAGAATACATATTACGTAAGATTATTTTATCATTGTTTATGATGAGACAAAATTTATGTTTTTTTTTGCACAAAATATCTATAATTAATTTATTATAAAAATTTCACTCACATTTTATTTACTTATTGCAATAGAAGTATTCTAAAAATAATCAAACGATTCAAATAATTTAATTTACCAAATCATAAAAAAAGTAATATAAGGGGGTGGGAGTAATAGAGAATATTACAATACTTACAATAGGGGAGAAAGAGGGAGTCAAAACTTATGAAAAAAAAGCCTTACATAAGTTAAAGATGTCCTCTTAGCAATAAGCCAATGACCAATCAATAGAGTGGGGCTATTATTAGAAAAATATATCTTATTTGTTAATGTTATCACAGTTTACGGCTCAAAATAGAGTCTGGAGCATAAAAATATCAAATTATAGGAAGGTTCATTTGTTGCTAAGCAGAAGTGTGCCAAGTGTGTTAGGATTTAATGGATAATTTTAATTATTGTAACGTAAGTTGGACAATCCCCTCCCGCCCAGATAGGATGGACTCCCTGTACTACTTCATTTTACTCTTTTTATAATTTTGTTTTTCTTTGCATATTGCCACCCGAGAGTTAGACAGCTCAGCTCAGTCGGTAGCATGTCTGTCCACTGAGTTAAGGGTCCTGGGTTTGATTACCGGCATGGCAAAAAAAAATCATTGGTGAGATGTGGTTGTCTTCTTTTACAGTGATGAATTAATGGCTGGGGGTTGGGTGTTGTGTCTTTTCTTTATTTAAGTTAAAATATAAGTCGTGTACGGATATAGGCAGTTGTGACAGAAGGTTCTCGTTAAATACCTCAACTAAAGGAAAAATGAAAATGATACTTGTGGGGATTATAAGGCACTTAACTACATTCACCCAGTTCAAGAGGGTCCGTCTCTCTTATTGATACGGGAATGTACTCGAACCATTCTTAGCCCAAATCTCGGCCCCCTCCTCCCCCCCCTTGCAGATTTTTGTTTACAGCGCACCTTTCAATTTTCTTTGAAAACGCCACTGACCTCAACCACTAAACAAATTGTAATGTATGGTTCTTAGTCATTTAATAAATACAGGGTGACCTGGTGGTCTGGGGGTAAGGTGTCAGACTTCTGTGTTGGGGGTCCGGGGTTCAATCCTCGGTCCCGGCATAGATTTATCTGATTACCAAACCCTTCCTTCACCTCTGACAAGACATCTGGTGAATGTGGGGAATGCCAGGCCTACACCATGGTTCGGATTCCACGTTAAACTGTAGGTCCTCCATTTCATCTCACAATCACCCTACCATTACACATAAGCGTAAGTGCGTATAACCCGAACGGGTAGTAAGACGCTGTGCTAATAATAATAATAATAATAAATACAGATCATGATATGTAGTCGTGTATGTACCGTTAACACTTTATTTACATTAAATACAACCAGTAGAACAAAAGTGAAAACTTTCCAATATTACACGATATAATAATGACCGTTAGTATTTTGATTCACATTTTTAATTTAATTTTTATATGAAAAGCTACTAAATCTACTTTCACGTATGTATACGTCGAATTATGCTATCCGCAGATGTTGCTTTTGATAGATAATATCAATACTCATAAAATTACATTAATTATATAGTAATAATGCTTTCAATTTTAGCTGCTAAAAATCTATTTTTGTATTTTCTAAAATTTGCTCCCAATGAACATTTGATTGTACAAATTCTATGACTTGGACTATCAAGAAAGTTGACTTGGGCAATAATTGTTTGTCTGGGTATATCTTGTTTCTGCTTTGGAGGAGATTTTTAAAAATCCAGAAATCCTGTGTTTACTTCTAATCTTTCTGCAACCATTCCCGAAGTGTAATATTTCTGAGAATATGAAAGATACATACCTAAAAAATGGTCTGTATTCAGTTCAAACACAGTCCTAATCCGAAACACTGAGTAGTTGTTCTAATTTTAGATGGCATTCATTTTAAAATGGACTGCCCTTCAAGTGTATCTGATTAATGCAGGAGTACGGGCTTCAATCACAACACAACCGTAAGCACTAAGGGCGTACGAACGGTGTTCCACTCTCATTTCAGACGAAAGCCGATGGTTCTCTAATACCCACCCCCCTGAGCCATTAACTCAAGTACAGTATGATAGGAAGGGGGGGGGGGCTTTCTGATAGGCCTCCCCCCGCTCCCCTCTCCACACAGTTCTATTCTACTATACTTTATGATTGTGTTTTAAGGGGGTTCAAGTGAGTTTTGAATTATTTTTAAACTTTTCTTTGCTATATTAAAAAAATAACCATATCTTGATTTTGGTAGGAAGTACAGTATCTGGTAGTTACTAAATTAATTAAAACGATTTTAATAAATAGTTACATCAAGTAATGTTATCTGCAGCCGTCACGTTTGATAGCTATTATCAATACCTATAAAATAATACAAGTAGTATAGAGAAATATTTAATTTTCTTAACTTTTCTTTCAACCAAAATCAACCTTATTTATTGAAGCTATAATAATTTAGGGGGTAGTAAAACTTTATTAATTTTTTTAACACCACGTCTGACTACCTGTTCAGGCTATACACGTATGTACTGAGTACGCTAATATGCTAGGGATGAAAAGGACTGAGCTTAGATAAAGTGTACTCGCATTTGGTTGAAACAAATGAAAACCATTTATGAAAAAATCACTCTCAATACACACGACCGGGATTCGAACACTGATCCATCAGCAGTCTAGTTTAACATGATATTGATGCCTTAGATCAGGGTTTTTCAACCTTCTTGAATATGCGACCACCTGGACGTAATACAATTATATCAGTGATTTCAAATAATACGTATTTGGCGCTGTTGGGTGGGGAGGGGGGAGTGCGCGCGCAGGTTGGTGTTGGGTAGAGGAGGGGGGAGTGCGCGCGCAGGTTGGCTGAAGGTCAATGGTCAGTGGCCGCATAGGAACAGTCGTTTGTCAGTTGTCAGAGTACGCCAGCGTGTACGGTCGTAATGGAGAAGTTTCTAAAAGATCTGCGCAGCCCCCCACGTCTAGTACAAGTGGCAGTAGCGGAAGCGAGTCAAAACCGAAAGAAATTAGTCTTTATGACGACAATTATTTGAAATATGATTTTACTGTCATGAATAATAAACCTCAATGTGTAATTTGCGGTGAAGTATTATCACGTGAGAGTATGAAGCCATCAAAGCTTATGCGTCACCTCTCAACTAAACATAACAAGGATGCTGGTAAACCGTTACATTTCTTCGAACGGAAGCTGAAAACCTTTAACCATCAGCAAACTACTATGATTCAGGTAATAAACCAGTGTTATTTGTTGTTTAAAAATAATATTATGTGAGGCCTTTCATAAGAAACCTAGCAATCTCCATTTTTTTAAATTTAATAACTATTCAGGAAAATAAAAAATTGTCATTCCAATAAATTAACAGTCGTTTGTAGTTAAATTTTTGAGAAATATTTATCATATCTATTCGAAATTCCATACAAATCTAAAGATTAAGATTTTTCAATATCACCTAAAGAATTAGTCTAACTTTAATATCCACCCCATTTTTCATTAAATACATCTACAATAGTTAAAATTTCTAATATATATTGATATAATAGTAAAATTCATATTAATTTTTTTTTAAATCTTATTTTAGGTATCTAATGTCAATGGGAAAGTGTTATTAGCTAACTATTGAGTCGCTAAAGCTGGGAAGCCGCCTACAGTGGCCGATAATCTTATTATGACAGCAGCCCTGGATATGGTTGAGATTATGCTAGGTAAGCAGGAGGCAAACCAACTAAAAAGCATACCACTTTCTGATAATACTATTAGAACGCCGAATAAACGATATGGCCGGTGACATTCGAGAACAATTGGTCGAAAAATTAAAGAAAAGCCCACATTTTTCTCTGCAGTTTGATGAGTCGACTGATGTTGCAGATTGTGCGCAATTTGTGGTGTTTGTGCTCTTTGAAGCAGATGAGAGTATCAATGAGGACATTTTATTTTGCAAAGTACTTCCTGCGAACACTACTGGCCAGTATTTGTACGACACGTTTTTAGAAAGCACTCGCGACTACGAGATTGATTGGACAAAATGTAATCGCTATTTGTAGCGATGGCGCTAAAGTTATGATTGGCAATCAAAGCGGGCTCATTGCGAAATTAAAATCAATAATGCCAAATAATTCATGGACACACTGCTTTCTTCATCGGCAAGTTCTGGCAGCCAAGGTTTTACCTTCTGATTTGAATGATGTACTAAAAGAGTTGATCAAAGTTGTTAACTCTATTAAAGGTAAAGCTTTTCAAACACGACTGTTAAGAATCATTTGTGAAGACATGAGTTCTTTCCAAACAAATCTCCTTAATCATACAGAGGTCAGATGGCTGTCAAAAGGAAATGTATCCCCATGAGTTCTGGAACTAAAATCTGAATTGTTATGGTTCTTAAAAGATCATAAATCTGAGTATGCGAATTACTTTTGTGACCCTGTTTGGCTATTAAAATTAGCATTTCTCGCTGATATTTTTAACCACCTAAATATTTTAAACAAGAGCCTTATAGGTAAAGAAGAAAATATTCTAACGGACAAGGATAAAGTCAAAGGATTCCTCATAAAACCTCGTTTGTGGTCAACGTCTTTACAAAAATTAATGTATGATTCTTTACTTTGCGTTCAGAAGATTGTCGAAGAAATTGCAACTGACCAATCGTTAGTAGTCAGTTCTCAGACTCCTTGCATGATACAGAGCTTGCATGATTTGGAAAAGAGATTATTAAGTTACTTTCCATAACTGAACTCTGACGATGACAATGGGCATAGATGGATACAAAATCCTTTTTTGGATATATCAGTACAACTGGCTGATATGACCACAAAGATGAAAGAAAATCTTATAGATGTTGCAGCTGATGACATGCTTAAAATGGAATTTGATTCGTAAAAGATTGACGTATTCTGGATGAAGAGAAAATAAGAATATCCAGAGCTTTGAGATTATTAGTGCAATTCGCCACTTCCTACCTATGTGAACTAACTTTTTCTTCAATGGTGAACATAAAAACTAAGAAGAGAAATAGACTCCAATTAGCAATTGATTTGGTTATTTGCGTCTCAAAAATAGAACCACGATTCAACAAATTATTAAAAAATAAACAGGCACAGCCTTTTCACTGAAATTATTGTTGTATCTTTAATGCGGTGTAGATTGTAGAATCTATATTTAAAAGTAAACTTTTCTCTGAAATTGTTGTATTTTTATTGTAGTATAGGACCTACACTGGCTTTTTATTTTACCTGGCTTGCGGCCGTGGACCCCCCCCTCCACCAAGCCTTTGCGGCCCCCCCTGGGGGTCGTGACCCACATGTTGAAAAACACTTCCTTAGATCATTCGGCCACTGAAGCAGGTATCAAATAATGTTATTTATTTAATTTACTCAGCACCACGTCTTACTGCCCGTTCGGGTTATACGCTTAAGTACTAATTACGCTAATGGATTAGGAATTGGGAAGGTTGAATATAGAGGAAGTGAACCCGTATTTACGTGGAGGGAGTGTGGAACACCATTTAGGAAAACCACCCCCAGTTCACCCGAGCGAGATTCGAACATCGATCTCCCCATCCTCAGCAGTTTAACCTAACACAAAACTAGCGCGTTAGCTAACTACGCCACCTAAGTGGGTTTAAATAATTTTATAATGTTAAAGCGGTTTTTATAACAATGAAAATTGTTCTCAGCAATGTTGGATTTTTAACAAAAGTGTGTTAATCTAGAAAAAAACTATCTCCCAACAAAAAAAAGTTGAAAACCATTTTAATTGTTTGTTTGGGGTATTTTAAGTTCTCTGATTATATCAGCACATGACTTGTAAAATATAAATATAGAACAGGCACAGCACTCAGTCCCAGGCTGTTAAACCGTCATTGTGAAAAGGGAAACCCACATTTCAACAATTATAAATGTTTCTTCTATTCCGGGAATCGAGCTCAGTACTCCTATCTCAGTATGCAGGCTCGCTAGCGACTAAAATAGTTCCGGACAACAATCTTGGTTAAACATATCATCGTTAAATGTCTACCTATAGATTTAAGTTTGAAGCAACCCAAAGTTATCTCGACAATTCTCTGAAATAACAAAAGCAGATGCGAGTGTCTCTCTGAGGATTCACACATGAAGCTACGTTACGCTACACTATACTACGCTACAGTAGCCCCGTGACTTCTTTGGTGCTGTCTGACAGCTAACAGCTGACTTCTGACAATCAACATTTAGGTATAATACCTAAATTTTGACTGTCAGAAGTGACAGCTGCTAAACACATGTTTTTGCAGATCATTTGTTTCTGCGTAAGGATACATAATTTGGTCTGGTAACTTTTCAAAGCTTTTAACTGTCAGCTGTGAGCTGTCAGTCAGCACCAAAGAAGCTATGGGGCTAGTGCACGTTATACTATGTTTTAAAATCGCTAGACAAGTATTTAAACGAGCGAGTTCACACATGCTGCGCTGTACTGTGCTATGCCACGCTAAGCTTACCTTTTCGAGCGAGATCGCGGCCCGGGCGAGATTTGTTTTCACCTCACTTGAGCTTGGAACGTTTTGTGCTACGCATGCGCACGACGATCATCCACCAACAAATGTACTTCTAGATTTTGGCTGACTTTTTTAAGTTCATAAAAATTTCTCCTTTAAATATTCAAAAAATAATTTCTAAGTTTTTCGTCTCGAAATAGTTCCAGATCCGACATCAAATGGTGGAATTCACCTCAATTTAACCTCTTACGGTATATATTGTATACCCTTATCAGTTTATTTTCTTCCTAATCCGTCACTGCCGCTAAAAACACACCATTCCCCTTCCTCGTTATCAATTCCACAATAATTTAAACAGTTAAGATGTTATTATTATTAGCACCACGTCTTACTACCCGTTCGGGCTATACGCACTTACGCCAATGTGTAATGGTAAGGTGATTGTGAGATGAAATGGAGGACCTACAGTTTAAATTGGAATCCGAACCACGGTGGAGGCCTGGCATTCCCCACATTCACAAGATGTCTTGTCAGAGGTGAAGGAAGGGTTTGGTAATCAGAATAAATCTATGCCGGGACCGAGGATTGAACCCCGGCCGCCAGCACAGAAGGTCCGACACCTTACCCCCTAGACCACAAGCTCACCTACAGTTAAGATGTTCACTGATACACTTTAAATCACAGAAGGCCTTGTTGTCTTTACGACTACAACTACTTTACTAAACCATCCAACGTAAAGCTTAGTACAGCTCACTTCGTGAGACGCACGAGATGAAATGTAGCAGAGCATGGCATAGTGTGTAGCTTCATGTGTGAGTCCCCCAGTGAGGATAGGACCCGGTGACAATAGCTTTGAATTATCTTGAGTATACAGGATTAACTATTATCTTTGTGAAAATAGAACTAAGACACAACACAATAACTGATTTAACTTAGTATAACACACCCAGTCTAAGACCATTGTGCCAGAAATGGTAGCATCTGGGTAACGAGATTCCCACCCAAGGCCGTAGTCGGGGGGTTAGGGGCTCAACCTCCTCCCCCGAAATTTTATGAACAATATATATATATTTACATATAATGATTTGTGGTTCAAACCATATCAAAATTAAGGTACAAATACAAATTAGGAGACTGTGTTACCATAAAAAGCACTTCAGAAAGCTTCTAGAGGTGTTTAATATCTAGAAATTTTGCTATGTTAACATAAAAAATATTTTAGAAAGCTTTTAGACGTTTTTAATATTTATAATTTGTCCTAGTCTCCGGAAATTGGGGGATTTGGCCCCTCCCCTGAATTTATTGGCTGGCTACGGCCTTGCTTTAACCCTCCCCAACATAATTCCACACACCACACCTATCAACGCTTAGTTCAGGATTGGTTGTCAACGTCTCTAGTCCTTCAACAACTCCTAATTCTGCAACTGATGATTTTTGTTTTCCACACCAGTGTGGTCACGCGGTTCAATGCATCAGGCTGACTGAATTTCCGGCAGCTGGAAAGAAAGGTCGAGGTTTTAATCACATCGGGGTGCCCCAGAGGTTTTTTTAACACTTGTGGTTTATCACTGTGTTTTCTCCCCATCGTCTCTTCACAATAAAGCGAGACTACTTCCTCTAAATAGCCTTCTTCATCCTTACCCTTGGATTAAACCGCTAATAAAAATTGTGTTACATGGCCTAAGGCGCTAACCTCGCAATAAACTAGACTGCCGTTGACAGGGAGATTGAGGTTCTAATCCCGGCCGGGTGTATTGACGGGGGTTTTTCCAAAATGGTTTTATATTTTTTCTCCTCGCAAATGTGGGTATTCTTCCTCTAAATTAAGCCTTACCCATTCATAACACATTAGCCTAATTAGCACACATGCGTAAAGGCTGAATTGGTAGTAATACGAGGGTCTAAACAAAAACATGTATGTTACCTAGTTGCACCGGTGGACATGTGAACTAGATGTCATGTCCATCTAGTCTGGGTTGACGGATAGGTTGGGTTTGAATCTCAGATAGGTGTATTAAGAGTGTTTTTTTTCCTAGATGGTCTACCAATCTCCCTCCAAGCAAATGCCTTTCTACTTTCCTCATGGTGACCTGGCAGTCTAGAGGTAAGGTGTCAGACTTCTGTTCTGGCGGCCGGGGTTCAATCCTCGGTCCCGGCACAGATTTATCTGGTTACCAAACCCTTCCTTCACCTCTGACAAGATATATTGTGAATGTGGGGAATGCCAGGCCTACACCGTGGTTCGGATTCCACGTTAAACTGTAGGCCCTCCATTTCATCTCACAATCACCCTACCATTACACATTAGCGTGCGTATAACCCGAACGGGTAGTAAGACGCGGTGCTAATAGTAATAATAATAATACTTTCCTCATCCCTAGTCCATACGCACGTATATACCGGGTGAGTGAGCAATACGTAGAACACACACACACACACAACACCGTGCTGAACATAAAAAAATATATATTTGAAATATTTTGTTTCAGGTGGCGCTGTTCGTCTGCTACCCCTGCGAGGGCTGCAGCGGGAACACCGGGGGGTACGTCACAGGGAACCAGTGTTCCTGTTGCTGTTCGGGGGGCAATGCCTTCAGTTTCATGCAGTACGCCCAGACTGTTCAAAATATCCAGATGTTGCAGCAAATGGGACTTTTGAATGTCGGTGCCAATATAAATAATTTGAGTGTTTTAAACAACATATTGAGCAACAATACATTAACACGTCTTTTAAATTTATCAAACATACTATGATTTTATCTACTGTATCTTTCATTAGTTGGACTGTTTTTGATTACCTGGCAATAATATTGATTAATTTGGTCTTTTTATATTTAAATTGCATACACTCATAGCTAATTGAATTAAAATTCATTCTTATATGTTTAAACTAGGACGTAGACGTGACCTTGATCCTTTAGATACGTTTAGTTAAAATTAAAATGTTAGATTCTCGTTTTTAGAGAAGGCTCAGTGGTGGCAGAATATAATGTGTGTAAGAGGACAGTTTTAATTAAAAGAGGGGGTCTTGGACACCCAAGACAAGAGATGTCTAAGTGTTGAAAAATGAGATGGCCTTGGAAGATATTTATGGCGGTATTTGTCTGGAAATGTTTGGGAAACTAAATGTTTTTAAAAGGTTATTTGACGTTTGATGTAAGGCCATCTTTCCAACTTCATATTTGAGAATATCAGAGCGGAGTTAACTTAATATATATGGGAGAAAATTTATTCCAAGAAGAGGTGGTGGGGGGGTGGCATGCCCCCTCCTCCAGTTTCACCACCACTGTGAAGACGGATATTCTCTCTTGAGTAAAGCACCCTTATCCACACACGGACTAAAGAGTTGTTTGTATCATTTAGATTCAGGGATCAGCCCACCCTTCATTAGAACTGAACCGCTTGTTAATTTTATTCTTGGAGAAATATGGCCCTAAAATAAAGCGTATCTAGTCTGATTTTCTGGTGACGAGGAGGTTAGGGCTGTAATGCTGGCTGCGTGTACTGTGGGTGGTTCTTCTTAAATGGTTTTACCACTCTTCTGCCACGCAAATTCGGGTGCATTACTTATAAATTTCCCTTCTTCATCTATGAATCCACTAGTGTGAATAAAATGCATTCATCCCGGACGGGCAATAACACGAGGTGAAAATAATATAGCAATAATAACACTTATCATGCGATATTTATTAAAATAATTCCACTGCGTCTTACTACTCGTTTGGGTGACCTGGTGGTCTAGGGGTAAGGTGTCAGACTTCTGTGCTGGTGGCCGGGGTTCAATCCTCGTTTCCGACACAGATTTATCTGATTAATAAACCCTTCCTTCACCTCTGACAAGACATCTTGTGGATGTGGGGAATGCCAGGCCTCCACCGTGGTTCGGATTCCACGTTAAACTGTAGGTCCCCCATTTAATTTCACATCACCCTACTATTACACATTAGCGTAAGTGCGTATAACCCGAACGGTTAGTAAGACGCGGTGATAATAATAATAATAATAATAATACTCGTTTGCGCTATTCACATTTAAGAGCGTGCATCACATGTCCATCAACTCTGTGATATAGTCGGCTTGAAATTGTAGATTTATTATTATTATTATTAGCACCGCGTCTTACTACCCGTTCGGGTTATACGCACTTACGCTAATGTGTAATGGTAGGGTGATTGTGAGATGAAATGGAGGACCTACAGTTTAACGTGGAATCCGAACCACGGTGGAGGCCTGGCATTCCCCACATTCACAAGATGTCTTGTCAGAGGTGAAGGAAGGGTTTGGTAATCAGATAAATCTGTGCCGGGACCGAGGATTGAACCCCGGCCGCCAGCATAGAAGTCTGACACCTTACCCTTAGACCGCCAGGTCACCTTAATTGTAGATTTACACGAACACTATTGCACGTGGATTAGTTATGATTATACACTAATGAAGAATAAGAGTTAATAGACGTTCCTAATACAAAACATTTTTGAAATATTATATTATATTTGAATAAAGGTCGTTTTTGACTGCACATATTTCTGGCAAATCTTGGTATTTTCTATTCTTTTTAACTTTCATACCTCGCGTGAGCCGGGAGCTGAGTTGGGACATTAATAAAGAATGGATAAAAAAGGTCGAATTTAGAATAAATATATCCTCCATTGCGTAGAGTGAGCGTGAGAAATATTATCCTCAGTACATCTGGTTAGGATTCCAACCCCGACCTCACCATCACCAGAAAACCAGACTACCCGATCTTGATGTATTGTTCATGTACCCACCGATATGGGTACAACCGGTCCCATACATTTCTAATCAAACAACATTTAAATGTATTTTCTGTTTCATCATATCTCCCGTGTAGTTAGTGGACACAAGGGATGCATTTTTTTGTTAACAAGATTCTTACCACACCACTACGTATCGGCACATCATTATCTACAAGTCATGTGAAATAATTATATGATACTTATGAGAACCACTTTGATAGTAAAATCTTTAATGAATACGTTTTGAAAACATAAAAATCCAATTCGTGTTAATTACTAGAAAACATGTATTAAAAAAAATGTGTAGGAAGGATAAGCTGCAAAACAATAAGTTTGTTTAAAAAAAGTTGTTTATTTGTGTTTGTATTTATTATTTCTAAACTTTAATAAAGTTAATGTGATTTTTCTACTTTGATATTTTACTTTCCCTGATATATATATATTCGTGTATATGTACATATTGGTTACATAAACACACACATACACAAAAAAAGTACTCAACTTTAATATTTAATCTAAAATTTATATTAAGTGAAAACTTAAATCTTTTTTGCTTTTTAATTGAAGAATATTGCATATTTAATTTTGTTTGTATACAAGTATAAAAAGTTTAAAGCAAATGTCAATGTTGTGCTGTTAGCATGTGGTTAAAATATTGTTTAGTTACTTAACGACTGTAAAACACTTCTATCGCAATTTAAAATTAAAATTCTTGTTGGAGGAGTAGAGGGAGGGTGGAGAAAGGAGGTGGGATAGCCCGGGTCTAGGAACATTGAAAATACCTAGACACAGTTGGAAAAACAACATTAGAACGTACCTGGAAGAAAGATGGTGTAAGGAGGTGGTGTACTGGATATAGCTAGCTAGAGCTACTAGTGCCATATAGTAAGTAAGTAGATACAAACATTCTACATTGTTCCCACCCGCTCTACTACCTCTTAGCTACGGACACACTAGACTAAAAGGAAAGTGAGGGTAGGCTACAAGAAATTATAAAGAAGAAAACATCGGCAACAATTTGGTAACAATATGAATGTTTTATTTAATAAAATAACGATTTAAACAATAATTAACATGGCCTCAAAAATCCATCAGTGGTTGTGTTGAAAATTATATTAAACAAATGCGCAGTAATATCATGCGAATGTTTCCAAACATGAAACATGTTCTTAAGTCCACTAGGTCAGTCTGGAAAAGACAACCACTCGATACAACAACACAATGTCAGTTTCACAACAGTGAATATTGACATTACAACCTAAAGTGTTGACTAACCCGAGAAAATTACTTTATAAATGTCTAGTCGTGTATTTACTGACTACAAAAAGAAAAAAGCCAGGGTGACCATCTTTGAAATTGTTACGAAAGTTGTCTTCTATGCTACATTGAATAAAGACAGAATAAAAAAAGGTAAGGTTAATTTTATATCGTACGGATATTTCGGGGAACACAAGAGTTAGGCTTACAGACCATAAGTCAAACTCCCGCGGGACTATTAAATGTAGACACAACTACGGACGTTAACAAGATCCCTACTCGTTAATAACAATTAGTAGTGTTCTGGCCCTTACGCCTCAACATTACCTCGACTCTGATTGGTTGAAATTGGTCACGTGACCACGCCTCTTCACTCTCTGAATGGCTGCTATAAATAGCCTCCTTCCCCCCACCCCCTGACCTACTTTCCACATCCGTATGATTCCCTCTCCCCTCCTTACCTCATTTCCCAGGTGCTGATTACGTCCTCCCCTACAGCCCTCGCCTCCCAACCCAGGAAATGTTGGTTTTTTATGATTAATTATTAATGATTGTTAATTAATTATTGTTAATTGATTATTGTTAATCAATTAATTGGTAGGATAGAGGTGTTGGAGTTTTTATTAATTGATTAGAACCTCGCGCTATGGCTGTCGGGGCTAGAGTGTGATAAATGGTTCCCCTGTCTTGAGACCCCCTCCTCCTTCGCAACCCTGGTGCCAGTATTGTTAATTAATTATTGATAATTGGTTATTGTTAATTAATTAATTGGTAGGATAAAGGTGTTGTAGTTTATTTATTTGTTTATTAGAACCTCGCGCTATGGATGTTGGGGGTAGAATGAACATTGGCTCTTCTGTCGCAAGGCTCTGTCCCGGAACAAGCAGCATGTACCTCGTGCTATGGCTGTCGGGCCCCTCCGTGGGGCCCACAGCTTGAGCCAGCTTGCCAGGCATCAGGGGCTCATCAACTATCAAAGATAAAGAGAAAACCGGTGCACACCAAGATGTAATAAGAAATAGTAACTATTAAAATATACAAAACTATTTAAAACATACCTGAATGTATCCAATTTTCTAGCGCGTCATAACTCATCTTGATGATTACCGCTGTCAATTACAAACTGAAATAACCGATTGTGATGATTTGAGATCTATTTATAGCCATCTCAATATCTATTCTTGTCTCAACTCGCCTTGTCGGGCTGACATACTAGCGCCAGGGAAAACCCAAGGGGGTTGCGATACATTGACCTAGTTCACGATCTATTCTTGTCTCATGAACCATCAAGCTGACGCTAGGTAAAACCCCGTTGCCCAGGGCAATGACCTCAATATCTATTCTTGTCTTGTCGGGCCGACATACTGGCGCCAGGGTTTCGAAGGAGGAGGGGGTCTCAATACAGGGGAACCATTTATCACACTCTAGCCCCGACAGCCATAGCGAGAGGTTCTAGCTGCTTGTTCTGGAACAGAGCCTTGTGACAGAAGAACCAATGTTCATTCTACCCCCGAAAGCCATAGCACGAGTTTCTAGACAACGAATAAAAACTCCAACACCTCTATCCTACCAATTAATTAATTAACAATAATCAATTAACAATAATTAACTAACAATCACTAATAATTAATCATCAAGAAACAACATTTCCTAGGTTTGGAGGTGAGGGCTGTATGGGAGGACGTAATCAGCACCTGGGAAATGAGGTCAGGAGGGGAGGGGGAATCATACGGATGTGGAAAGTAGGTCAGGGGGTGGGGGAAAGGAGGCTATTTATAGCAACCAATCAGAGAGCGAAGCGGCGTGGTCACGTCACAAATTTCAACCAATCAGCGTCAAGGTCAAGTTGAAGCGTAAGGGCCAGAACACTACTACAATTATATAACATACAAAATAAGTATAGATAAACCATAATTAAATTAAATTAGATAGTTTGGAAAATATTCAAAATCAAAATCAATCCATCAACAAAATCTTACGTTATTTTACCAAACAATTCAAAATAAGAAAACATCGTCAAAAGAGTGACTGACATGAACACGCCTGGTCTGTTCAGCATCCTCACAATGTTGTAAGAGAACAGTAACAGGGGCGTGGAAGGACTTAACCACCCACGGACCACCCCACTTAGGAAATAGCTTCGCAGAGATCCTGTCGGCCGCTGAGCTAAGGGGAAAATTGCGGCAGAACACTTTTTCATTTACATCAACATGAATAGGTTTACGCCCATGGTTGTAATATGCAGCCACTCTGAGCTTGGACCTCTGCAATTTGCGAAAAGCAAGCTTACGCCTTTCGCAATATGTAGAGCTTCCAGGGTCTCCAACCAACGGCTCCACATCCCAAACGGCCAACAGGGGGTGATTCAATTCCCAACCCAAAAGAAGGGAAGAAGGAATTCATCCAGTGGATTCATGAACAGTATAATTGAAAGCAATAGAAATAAAATACAAATCCCTATCTCAGTTGGACTGGGTACTACCATGATAAATGGTAATAACAATGTTTAAATTCCTATTGAACATCTCGACCTGGTTCGGGGCCGGATAGTGAGGACTAGTAGTGATGTGCTTAATACTCCGATCAAAACACATGTTAGAATTTTTTTTAGACCTAATGTAAGGCCCTTCATCGCTAACCAACTTTCTCGGAGCGCCTAAAATAGCCCAAACCCTTTCAGAAAGGGTTTTAACGGTGGTCGATTCTTTCATATTCCTAAGAGGGATAGTAATAACAAATTTAGAGAATCCATAAATCAAATAAAGCACGCAAGTGTTTCCCTTTGTAGGTCAGGTAATGGAGCCCATGAAATCGACAAATACAGTCTCCCAGAGTTTGTGGACAACATCTGCAGAATGCAGTCAATAACAAGTGTGGCGAGGAGGTTTAGCTCCTTGACACCCTCCACATTTCCTAACCCACTGCCTAATGTCTTCATACATGCCTGGCCCAAAAATCTTGCCCAATTTTCCTTTGGGTTTTAAAAACGCCCAAATGTCCCCCAAAAAGAGAATTATGGAAATATTTTAAAATCATATCTCTTAATTTCTTAGGAACAAATACTTTCCTACCCTTACCATTCTTCCTTACCACACATAGCAATCCTTTATGCAAGGTAAAACCTTCAACATTTATCCCAGCAACAAGGCGATCAATAACATTCTTGCAATACGGGTCTTCCTGCTGGTGCTGAATCAAGGAAACGAAGGAATCAGGAATGGTACTAATTACGCTCAGGCCAGAAGGTTCTGGCATAGACAGTATAGTAAACAAACATTCATTAATGCGGGAAAGAGTATCCGTGATCACGTTATCATTACCAGATACATGTATGATCTGAATTTAGATTGAGACAATTTAAGCACCCACCTACCAATTTTCCCTAATTATTTTGGGCGATTGAACATCCAGGAAAGGGCCCTATTGTCGGTGTATAAAATAAATTCACGTTGTTATAAGTAGTTGGCAAACTTCTCAATGCCAAAGAGGCATCACATACGTTCCTTTTCGTAAACACTATAGCACTTATGTGCATCATTAAGAGCTTTACTAGCAAAGGCAATAGGCATAAGGCCTTCAGGGTAAAGCTGGCAAAGCACCGTTACAAGAGCGTAGGAGAAGGCATCAACTTTAAACTCAAATAGGAGGGGAAAATCCGGAATTTTAAGTACTCTAGGGGATACGAGCCTTTTTTGAGCCGAACAAGGGCTTTATTCTGATCATCACCACATAAGAACTGAACGCCTTTCCTTTTTAAGGCATTTAAGGAGGCGACAACCTCTGAAAAAGAAGGGATAAACCTGTCGTTGCACGCACACAGCCCAACAAAGTGCTGCACTTGTTTTAAATTCTTAGGTGCAGGATAGTCAATAATGTGTTGGATACGCTAAGGATTAACGAGGATATGACCTTGAGAAATGACGTACCACAAATACTTAACGCAATTAGTGCTCCACGTAACCTTGTCCAGATTAACCGTGAGTCCTGCCTCTCTTAAGCGTTCAAGGACTAACCTAACATTTTCTTTATGTTCGGATAAGTACTTGTTATAGATGCAAATATCGTCTAAGTAGTTAAAGACAAATTTAAATTTGAAATCAGACAAAATATGGTCAAGAATCCGACTTAGCGCTGCCCCTCCGAAACTAATACCCAAAGGAACTCTATTAAATTCAAAACAACCCCAGAGAGTAACGAAGGCAGTGAACTGCTTAGGGCTCTCAGACAGGGCACATTGAAGAAAGCTAGCGTTGAGGTCTATAAGAATATAGACCTTTGCCCCACCTAAATGTTGAAAGGTACTTTCAACCGTGGGCATAGCATAAGGATCAAATACAATTTGCTTATTAATTTTACGGTAGTCCACAATTAATCTGTAGTCTCCATCTTTTTTTGGAATAATGAAGGCAGGGTTAACAAAAGAAGAACGAGATGGCCTAATTACATTTTTATTGAGAAGATCTTTGACAAAATTTTTGAAAATATGTAATTTGGGGGGGAGGGAACATGGCTTGTAATTGGATAAGGAGATCTTATAAGGCACGACGTCACATTTGCCTAGGTTAGTAGTGATAACATCAGAAAAGTTTCTAATAATGGAGCTAAGCTCATTAGGAGTATTAGACAATGTAAGAACTAATTTAGACCGGTATTCCTTTCGAAGTTTTATTTTAACCTCAGGACAAAATTTGAAATACAAACATCCTTCTTTAAGGCCGATCAGAGTTTGAGACCTTGCTAAAAATTCAATACCCAAAATGATATCACAAGGAAGGTTGTCAACCACAAAAAGGGAGTGTTTCCAGGAACATCAGTTAATTTTGCTAGAGAGCAGCACCTTTTTATTAACAGTGATAGATGTACCATTAGCAATAGCAAATCTTTTAGGCAGAAAAGAACTATTGATAGAAGATAAACGATTTGAAATGCTATTAAAGAAAGTTGATTTTATAAATGATGAACTATCACCGGTATCAATTAATGACAAACATGATACACCATTAATTAATACATTAACAAGAGGTTCCGGAGCAAATGATTTATCAAAGCGTTGTCCGACAAATCCATGTCTTTGGCGGTGCATAGTCAGTTTTTTCACGACATTGACTCTTATAGTGGCCCATTTGACCGCAATTAAAGCATTTAATATTAGCCATATGATGTTCTTTATGATTAGTTTTACCCACACCGGGTTTATTTTTGGTAATTTCTTTAGAATAGTAGACTTGGGCAGGTCTATGATGGTATGAATGAGGCTTAACAACATTGCCAGATATAGTACATTATGGCACATTCGATATAAATTAAGGGGAATGTAGCATCAGATATTCCTGCTCAGCTAACATGGAGTTCTCTATTTGAGAAGCCAAATTATATAACTCAGTCATGGACGACGGTTTTGAAACGAAAACAAAATGTCGTCGGGTCAACGGGAATACATTCTCTAAAATGTTGGCCACAATTTCCTGTTCCTCAAGATTAAGTTCTAACATGATATCCGCTTCCGAAACAGATATAATTAAATTTTTAAAGGATTCGTTAGGATTTTGGAATCTATTCACAAACCTAGTTTTCAATCCTACTCTAGCTCTAAGAGAAACTAATGTATTAAAAATTTTCCGCCTACATTCTCGCCATGATCAATTTTGATTTAAACCCTCTACAAGCAATTGGGTTAGATACCCACTGGTTTTACACAAGCACATAATTAGAAACTCAAGGTCACTTACTAGCTTTAATTGGCAAAATTTATTAATTTCTAGCAGAAACTCAAAAAAAAATTCAAAATTTTGACCATCACACATAGAAATTTTTTCTATTAAACCAGCTAAAATTGTGGCTTTAATTTTTTCTGAAATACCATTAGTATTGGTAAGATTGGTACAATTAGTGCGATCATTAAGGGTGATATGATCTAAATAATCATTATGATTTGTGGCGAGGTTGTCCTTAGTGGGTGGGCTGTTGGACAATTTGGGAGGGACGGGCTAAGGCAATAAGACTTTCAGATCAATCTGCAGCTCACTCACCTCAGTGTCATCTGGCACGACCCAACCTCTTTTTTTAATGGTGGCAACCAATTGAGCTTGCGTGAGATGATCCACCCATAAAGGGGATTCGTCCGCGATTGGAATCTCTTCAGTTTCGACAGAATCTCTGTTTGCCATGGTGGTTATTTGTTACATGAAACAAAACAAAAACAAAGTATTAGTAAGTACTCTTAACTATATTATTACATAATAATATAATTAACCATAGACAGGTGTACCAATTGAGTTGTGTTTTAAGAGTGGCGCAGTATGTACCATCTTGGGGTTTAGGTGGTACGTAATATACATTTATCAAGATAAGACATAGCAAGAAGAAGGTAGGTTTTAAAAGTGAAAATTTAATTATTCATAAGGCGGAACAAGGTACACAATGCATCTTAGGAACACCATCTCAATTAACATGGTTTATAAACTTGAGTGCGTCAAGTTACCTATTAGTTTGCTGGGCAGAGACAAAAGTAAACATGGCGTGAAGCGCCAATTAACTGTACGTTAACAAATTAGAAAAGCTAGTAAAAATCCGTCTGCTTAATACATTAGCATGGAACCTTCAGCAGACAATTGTTCCGGGCAAGTTCAAAGTCTGTGGTTTCGGCAATTACCTTTTCTTAGGCTGGCACACGACCCATTGGTCTAAGCCAGAAGGGCAACAATAATACAATTGTTGGACACCCCAAAAAAGAGGGCCAACAACGCAAATTAAAGACAAAAAAATTATATACCACGAGCCTTGCCAGAAGGGCTGAATCGGCCCACCAGATGAACTCTCAAGCGATGTACACCATAAATCAAACATAAAATATTAGATACCATGAGCCGTGCCAGAAAGGATGAAATGGCCCACAAGTTGAACACTCAAGTGGTGTACACCATAAATCAAACATGAAATATTAGATACCACGAGTCGAGCCAGAAAGGATGAATAGGCCCACACGTTGAACAGCCGAGCGGTGTACAACATACATCAAACATTAACTATTAGATACCACCCAGCCTGGTACTAGTGGTTCTTGGTCAGCCCACAAAGCTAAGGGGAAGATCCCTTCCATCATCTTGTGTGATGTGGATAACTACTCTAAGGTGGCAAGGGCCATCCGATTTAAGTTTAGATAACATGTGGAGGCGGTCATGCAGCAGGGGGATAAAGTGCACCTCCAGTGCGGGTCGGAGGAAGATTACCGTGCCTCCAGAAGTTCTTTCCGAGCTTGGAGATCCAGCATTGGTCACATGAGCCTGGACGGAAGCGACTGATCAGGGTCGTGGCGAAGGGACTCCTGACACTAACAAACCCTGGTGACATCCAAGAAGAGCTGGTGGAGATGGGTTTCCCCATGAAATCTGTCACCCAGATGCTCTCCCAGTGGAAACGGGATCAGAAGACTGGAGATATATATATCATGGCTGCACACCCGAATGGAGGACTACCAGTGCGGAAGGAGCTCACGGTTACACTCTGGAACGCCAACGGATTCGCGGGGAAGAAGGCTAAGCTTGAAAGTTTTCTGGCAAAGCATCGTGTCGATGTAAAGCTGTTGGGAGAAACCCACTTGCGCTCCGCAATGAGGTTCCCGCTAGCAGAGTTCATCTGCCATCGGAGCGACCAAGCGGGATATGTGGGAAGGGGTGGGATAACAGTCTTGGTGTGGAGGGGCCTTGACCACCCCTTCATCTCACTTCCTCGCCTCCAACACATGGAAGCAATGGCTATCCAACTGGTGACCTCAACCAGCCCAGTGCGTTTAGTTTCCATTTACTCCCCTCCCTACCACCGGTTCGACCGGGCTACGAGGGATTACATGGAGTTGCCGCTTCAAGGTACCACGCCTGTTTTAATTGGTGGTGACTTCAACGCTAAGAACCCTTCATCGGGCTCTAGGATTATGTGCGCTCATGGTTGATTGCTCTACGACGTCATAGATCTACATGGCTTGGTAGCTTCCGGCCCTTCCACCCCTACTAATTTCCCTCACAGTCCCCTTGGTTTCCTGGACGTCCTAGACTTCGTTGTCTCCAGAGGGATCAAAAGGCGGTTAGGGCTGAAGTATCTAGCTGAGCTAGATTCGGATCACAAACATGTTCCTGTGAACCTGAGACACGCAGTGTCTTTCATAGACCCTCCTCCCCCCGAAAAACCCAACCTTAAGCGCACTGACTGGGACAGGTTCATGAATGTGTTGAAAGAGACGTCGGGACCCACCCCTACCTTTCTAACATCAAAGGAAATCGATCACGGTGCGGAGTTCATAACATCTGTTATCAAAGGGATGCTCGAAGCTTCAACACCGAGGCACCATCCTAAGAGGGCACCACAGGCTTATTTTCCCGATTCTATCCTCAGGCAGGTCTGAGAGAAAAATCGGCTGAGGAGGACCTGGCAAATCTTGAGGAACAAGGCCAAATGGAGCCGCAACATCAATGCGGTTCTCGAGTTGGTTCAAGAATACTGAAACAGTGTCTGGGAGGACAAAATTGAGAGATTTTGCGTGGAGGACAGGTCCGTGTGGTGCATGAAGAGGAACTTGATGCGGGTACCCGCACCAAGGCCACCTATTGTAGGTCGTAACGGTGTGGCCAACTCCGACCAGGAGAAGGTGATGCTTTAGCTGAGCACTTAGAGGCACATTTTGTACCAAATGACGACTTGTAAGGCCCAGTACACATTGCGCACGTGGCTCAGGTCATCGGTGGTGTCTCGTACAGACCCTTGGATGAACCTGAACCAACGGAGGAAACAGAAATGTCACGGGCGCTAGCTGCTCTAAGAATAAACAAGGCCCCCGAACGCGATGGTATCAATGACGTGGTCCTCAGAAAACTTCCCTTTGAGGCTATTAACTTCCTCGTAGAGTTATTCAACGCCGTCCTACTCCTGAGTCACTTCCCCGAGCTCTGGAAGCACTCCAACGTCCTCTGCTTTCGTAAACCGGGTAGGGATCAGGCCCTAGATTCGTCTTACTGACCGATCAACTTGCTCAACTGTTTGGTCAAGTTGTTCGAGAGACTTCTATTGACGAGACTGACCCGACATTTTCATAATGTGGGCATCTTGGTGGACGAGCAGTTCGGCTTTCGGGCGGGATACGCTACGTCTCATCAACTCGTCCGTCTCGTGGAGTAGGTCATGAGGAACTTCAACATCAACAGGATGACTGGTGCTGTCTTCCTCGACGTGGCGAAGCCCTTTGACCGTGTTTTTCAAACTCCTCTACCTAGTTAAGGTTGTACAATCTTGTCTATCACACCGCACCTTCTACACTACCTTTGAGAACGCCACCTCCCAAGTCAAAAGCATTCGGGCTGGAGTGCCGCAGGGTTCCCTCGTGAGCCCGGTGCTCTTCAGTCTGTATGGGAACAACATTCTTAATCCCAAGACACTACATTGGCACTGTATGCGGACGACTTGGCTCTAGCTGCGGAGTCGTGGCGAGGGCAGCTGGTGGAGAGGCTACTCCAGATGCAAGTGACACAGGTGAATGGGGTGGCTGACCACCTGGAGAACAAGTATTAACGTGGATAAGAGCACAGCAGTGCTCTTCACATGGAAAAGAAAGTTCTACAGGCCAGCCCCACTCTAGCTGTTTGGAGAGCAGATCAGGTGGGCGAACAGTGCTAAGTACCTGGAACTTACGCTAGACACCAAACTCACCTGGCGACTACACAGTACTGAGACACTCAACAAGATGAGGCAAAGGCTGGTAATCTTAGGCCCACTGCTTAACAGGTGTAGCGCCCTGTCTACAAGGCATGGTCTGACTCTGTACAAGCATTTGCTCAGACCGATCCTCGACTATGCGTGTCCCGCTTGGGGCCACCTGGAGGACACGTTTATGAGGAGGATGCAAGCGTTCTAGAGCGGGTGTCTGAGGGTGATTGTGAACGCACCTTGGTATATTTGGAATGATACTCAACATTGCCTACCATCAAAGACTACTTCCGGAAGCTGGCGCAGTCCTTCTATGACAGACTTCCTGGTGCCACTAATCCTCTTATCCAGGGGCTTTGGAATTACGTCATTGACCCTGGAGGGTGCCGTCGACGTCCCAATGCTCTGCTTGGATAAGCGAGATGTGTCAAACAGTGATTTGGGAGGCTCTCATCTAGCTCCCCCCATAGAGTAGTGTGTCTGCACGTAACTCTAAAAACCCTTATTCGGTTTCCCTACATACTTTTTGATTTCGCCCACCAATATTAATAATATATTTTCCTTGTCCCAGAACTTCGCGAAACGTGACAACCCGTCCTTAGAGTCCGAAACCACCCGGTGTGACCAATTGGTTGGTACGTGTTGGAACTTGCTCTCGTGCTCCCCTTCAGGGTGCATCAGAGCATGATAATGTGATGATGATGATGATGATGATGATACAAAGACAGTCCCTATATTATATTTGACTACTAACATCACTCGTCTCCATTCAACAGTACAGTAACCTAGAACATAATGGGGTCACGATGATGGTTGTGTCAGACTTACCCACCAGACGGAAAAACTCGTCGTAAACTATACAGTTTTTATTTACATTTGAAGGAGCCAGAGGTTCTACGTTCAGAGTCAAGTAACTTAGTTGAGGCTATTATAGTCTCAAGTTAAGAGTGTGTGTCACTATAAAGTTTATTGACTGCAGTATGTAGAGTTAGGTTAGGTTTTGATAGTCAAAGTTAAGTTGACCACATAATGAGGAATATTTCATATCTCTTGTTTATCTACTCGGACCTTATGTCTAGTAGTTTCATTGGAGTGTGTCTCGCTCCCTGGCCTGTATTACCATGTTCCAATATGCAGTGCCACATGATAGGAAAATAGGAATTTAGGTTGTTCAAAGGCACGTTATTGAGACCTAGTTAGATAACTGTTTGTTGTTCTTGCGAACTGATGTTAATTGTTGTTCACCTGATTTGGGGTGCGCAACTTGTGGGTTTGTCACTGCCCTTCTGGCGCGGCCCACTCCAAGTTAGATGTTCATGTTTGGCTCCCTTGTGGAGCCACATGATAACTCACTGATTTTTAATTAACTTTATCTGAAATGTAGTCTGTGCCTATGTTTGGGTGTGTTTAAACTCATGATCTCTGGCAGTACTAATTAGTAGCAAGCCAGCTTTTACTGTATAGAGGCCTAGAATCCTGAATGATCCTTTTCTATACGATATAGGTCTGGTGTTTCTATGACTCGGATAGGTAGACAGTTATCTGTAACTTATGTAACCTATGCTAGATGGTTAACATTTAAATGCTAGCCTCACTGGTACATATCCTTCTTACTTCATAAAATAGGTTTATTCAGTCTGAAATGTTGTGTGGGTTCTTGCTATTCCTTGCTGGTAAGTCATTATGCTTCCTATGTGTGTTGAAACAAATTGGCTATGGCAATTATATTGTGTTTGTAGTCTTAGCCTCCCAATCAGGCAGCGATAATTAATACTACCAGCCAAGTTCGGTAGTCTTTATGAGGAACTAGACCCATGGCGCTTCACGCTGTATCAACTCTAGAAGTGTATCTGTTACTAAACTAATTGTTGGGCTTGGTTTTACTGGCCATTTTGGCCAATAAACATAGGAAACTATGGATTGTGCTTTAGTCAATACTTTGTAATTGTTGGTTTTGTTTTCTCCATTAAACTATTATGTGAAATTACATTTTAATCTTATGTTTTCAAGTATTAACCTATCCTGTTTAATTTCCCTGTAAATGTAGTTGGCGTGTTTAATGCTAACTAAAGCGCCGCTACAAAATCCTAGCCTATTGTTTTATACATTAGAACAATATACACTGCTGGGATAAGCAACCCTTCACCACATAATTTTAAATAATATAAAGATTACAACATTTAAATGTGTCTCGTACTCGTAGGAGACACCTTTCCCTTAGCACCCAATATGGCTAAAACATCTAGCGGGTTACCTGGTGGTCAAGGGGTAAGGTGTCAGACTTCTGTGCTGGAGAACGGGGTTCAATCCTCGGTCCCGGCACATATTTATCTGATTACCAAAATCTTCCTTCACCTCTGACAAGACATCTTGTGAATGTGGGGAATGCCAGGCCTCCACCGTGTTTCGGATTCCACGTTAAACTGTAGGTCCTCCATTTCATCTCACAATCACCCTACCATTACACATTAGCGTAAGGGCGTATAACCCGAACGGGTAGTAAGACGCGGTGCTAATAATAATAATAATAATAATAATAATAACATCTAGCGTGCTTGTTCCAGCAATATGATGGAGAGATCCTAACTGGTTGATCCGGCGCTGCTCGTCAACAAATTTACGGTGAGGAATGAATGAATCTCTATTGTTTCTTCCTAGTTTATATGGTAAAAAAGTTGCAGGCACGGGAGGGGTAGGTAGTAGAACTCTCTAGACTAGTCAACAACTATGTTCGCTGAGAGGGAGTTGAACACGTGACGCTATTGTGGTCTCTCATTAACCTGCAAATATAGCAAGTAGAAGATCGATGAAGCGAATGCGTGGCCAGGCCATGATTCTCTAACGTTTGACGTGGGTCACTTGCCTCCAGTGTTCGTTTCGAATTTCTTGGCGTGAGCAGGTCTTGGTTCGAAGTATGTGGGGGCCTAAGGCCATTGGCCCTGTCAAGTGCAAGTCTAAAACCTATTTTGTGGGATGGCGGGTGGAAGGGTGAAAGGCGTGGTGTGGTTTCACAACCGACCAAAGTATCCTTCCACGCCAACAGGGAAAAAATGGATCATGGAAACCATAGATGGCGCTAGCTACCGAACAGGTCTTGCGAAAAAATCATACGTTTGGAAATATCAATTTCATATAAAACAAGGGAAATTTTTATAGTAATATTTTCAACACCTCTTCTAAGTGAATATATTAATGTTTATTAGGTGTTTCATTTTCTTGTTTTTTCTTATGAAGCCGGCAGTTTTTTATTGAAAAATGACTAAATTATTGATATTTGATCGCTTTTAAAATTCTAAAGGAGGTGTGTATATAAAAAGTATAACTTAATCAACATGCTTCTATTCTTCAACAAACCGTTTCCAAAAATAAAATTGCAAAACAATAAAAATTCTTGTAGATAATGGTTTGTTCCCGTGGCTCTGCATTTCCACATCAAATGAAAAGGGCCAATCACATTAATGGGACACGATAACACCGTACTGTTTCAACAGCTAGATTTCGGTAAGTATTCATATAGTTTGTAGTTGTCTAACAGAACCAGACTTAGGGTACAAAATATGGAGAATGTTAATGAGTAGTTCTGTGCCGGGCTAAAATCTTTTAACCCTTACATACACATATATTTAACACAAAGAAAGACTACAAGAAGTAACCGAAATAATCTGTTGCAATTGACTTACCTTGGCCCATCTCATACTAGCGCCCCTCTTCAGAGTCGCCCGGTACTGAACATCAACACACTCCGTTTGACTTGGTTCATCCCAAACAAGACAGTAGAGCTGCGTTTACATCTCTGAAACTACAAGACTGCCGCGCTTGCGCAATGTCCTCACCCCCCTCTCTGCCCTCTACCTGGGGATCCCCCGCACGTGATCGGGCTGACCAAGCTCTACAAGGTGGTGGATCAAGCGCTGGCCCTCGGATGTTGGAGCTTGCATCCCACCTCCGGATAAAGTAATATCTACCTAATTTGTTAGCAAATGGAGTACACTGTTTTAAGAATAGGCCTATCGTAATTCTCTTGCTAAAAGTCACTTAACGATTTATTGTGTTTATTAGGGTTATTTGTGTATTATGTTTCAATGAGATTAATTGGCTGTCACAGTATGGTGTCTTCCTAATTTGTTAGCAAATGAAGTGCACTGTGTTCTGAAGAAGCCTATCTCACTTTTCTTGTAAAAAGTCGCTACGTGACTTATTGTGCTAGCTAGGGTTAATTATTTATTATGTTTCAGTTAGCTTGATTATCCGTCTAAGTAAACCTTGGTTAAGCTCTGTTTTTCAATACCATTACATACCCGCCTGTTCAGCTCACGTACTAAAGCGCTCTCGAGCTGTGTCATGAGTATGAGTATGCTTGAATTGGAAACCTAGTCGGGTTGAAAGTTTCTTGAAGGCTACGCGCTCACTGTTTGTACTTTTACCCTTCTAAGTAGACAACTAGTGGAGCTATTTATGAGCCATGTGCGGCTCGTATTTTTTTATATTTTCTTTGTGAGTAGCCGGCGTCCTTAAGATGCTTGTAGAGCTAATAAATTAGGTCCTTAGGCTTACCCCACTTAAATGTTATCGCTATATACTTGACTAAATTCAAATTTTGTAGCTTCTCGGGGGATTCCTCGCTGGGCCTAGCCCCTTTTAAGTTAATTGATTGGCTCAGCTAACCCCTGACCTAAGTCTAGACGTTCACATAAAACGCTCTCAGACTAGCCCTGCTTGTATGCTCGAGAGCTCAATCATCATATTATGTTTCTGTTTAACTTAACCTGTAATCTTGATAAATGACATTTACTTCTTAAAAGAGCACTTAGACATGCCCTGTTGGGTTCGAATTTAATTAACTGCGTTCAGTGGCAAGAACATATTATTTTCTTTAGAGACTATGATTGAACCTTTCATTGAACTATGCAGTACTAATTTAGTGGGGTCAGATCCCATCATATTAAGTTGTTTAGACTCACCGCCTTGTTGGATGTATCTACTTAGTTTTTGACACTGTGTAGTGCTGACTCGCTCTCTTAAGAAGTTACTGTCTGATAAACGTTGTAACATCGGATGGGTTATGAAAGACACTAAACAACCATAAATGGACAAGACTTACCCCGTTTGCTTGTTGACTTGGGCTGCGTGGAAGAACGACACAAAACCACCGGGCGCACCTTCACGGAACCGGGAAAATAGTACACTGTTAGCGAAGACTGGAGGGGGGGGGGGCGGGCAAGTTCAGCAAACGCCTTGAGTTGAGTTGACTTGCGCAGTGAAGAGATCCCCTCCGAGAAGATTCCCGAACGTCCACGGGCCTTCCCGAAGCTAAATCGGCATGCGCTATCTTGTGTTCCTTTGTAATCTCGAATGTTTCCCCCCCTTTTTCCCCATCTCCCCTCTTCTGTGCTTTATGGTATATATTCTGGCGCCTGTGCCTACGAACTTTACAATTGGGCCTGAGTCGTATCAGGGATAGGATAAGCTCCGGCTTTCATCAACGTAAAATGTAAGAACTAAATTCACTCTAGGCAAATTTAATTTTTTTTTTATTGTAAGACTTTTCAAAATTCCATTTTGGCCTATCATTCAAATACTTTAAAAACAAATCTGACAGTTAGGAGTTTACACTATTGTTCTTTAGAGGTCGCTTCATTGCGAGGTCATGACGTCTTATCGCCAGTAGAGTTATTATAAATCGATTGTATCGACAATTATGTTCAAGGGGTATCGTGTCAATTTACTGTAATATTTAAATAATGTTCACGGGAACTATTAAATATTTCAATTTAAACTGTCTTGTTGTCATTAGCTATGCGCCGTTTCTAATGGAAAAATATTACATATTTTGATGTAGGTTTCCTTGTTGTTATTTTGCAACATACTAATTCTGATAAGTAAATATTTAATGTTTGAATTTAGATTATACTTGTTGTTATTTTGCAACATGCCAGTTCTAAAAGGGCGAATATTTAGTGTTTGAATATGGAATATCTTGTTGTTATTTGCTACTAAGAAAGGCTAATAGATTTAGGATTAACTACGTTTTGGTAAATCTTCTGTTGTAATGCCGTCTGGCTATGTTCATAATTTTTAATGAGTCTCATTTACATTTATACGTTTATCAAGATCTTATGTTAACATTTTATTGTTCTGATAAATATTTAACCTCAGACTCTATAACAATGGCTTAAATTCATGTTTTTTTATGAATTTCATCTATATTTTTATACATCTTCACAACATCAATGTAAACATTGAATAGAACTGTTAAATATCTAATTGAGCGATAGCTAATAAATATCGACTTATAATGACTTATGCTATTTCTTTTTAATTAAATACACCCCTCCATACCCAAGGTATTTTATCTGATATTTTTCTATTGTTTATTGTGAACTAATAGGCAGGTGGCAGTCTCTTACTGCTTTATTGGGGTAGACGGCCCCTTTAGAAAAACTCAGCAACAGATGTTAGAGTTGCGAGCTTCGGTATCGGAATGTTTTGGATAAAACATTCAAAACCTTGAACTCCATAGCACTCGCTCCTATTGTACCCTTTTTTTTGTATTACCTTTTGTATTTTTGAGCATCCTCCCCTTTAGGATGCTACAACGTTTCCTTCTACTAATTTAGCCTTGCAGGCAGTTCAGTTATTTAACTTAAAGTTCAGTACGGTGTTTAAGCTTTGTATGTTGTTTTGTATATTAGCTTTTGAGTCCGCTTAGGACATTTCACCACATTAATCTTGTTTGTCCAAACTAATGGAGTTAGATAACAGCTAATATATATACACTTTTATGTATATCTTATGCTTTGTCTCTAATAAAAACTTGGTTACTTATTTGATTTACTATGTTGTATGAGCAACTCCTTTGCTTCATAAACTGTGTTCCCTATAAATGCTATAAATGGACCTTAGGGAAGTGTCTTAGCATGGTTTAGTATAAGAATTAAACCATGCTAAGACACTTCCCTAAGGTTGGCTAAGGTTGGGCTAAAAGTAAATTTAGTAACGCACACCTCAAAAAGAGAAAAGAGGTTTTCCTTAAAGAGATGATAAAATACCTAAAAAAATGAAAAGAGGTTTTCCTTACAGAGATAAATTATTTACGAGAAAGTAAGACTATATTAAATTATCTTAACAATGAAGCTATGAACCCACATTGGGTTTCTTCAGCATTTTATTGTGAATTATTACAATTTTTAATCATCATTCGTCACCTATACAATAGTTGCAGCTAAGGTTTTCCCCATCCTGATGCACAACAAAATGAAATACTAAGTAATTTAATTAGTCATAAACGTAAAGTCAGGAATAAATAACAGCATACACATTTCTTAATGGGGAAATACACCAAACTATATAGTATTACATCCTCTATTACAAGGACATACACCATTTGTGAATATAATATTAAATACTTACTAAACATAATTTTGGTTATTCGACTCAGACAAAATGCGAGACCACCATTATTCTGAAGTTGTACTAATCACCGGAGATGTCACTGATACGGGCTTGTTCGACTTGTATGATAATATCATTTTTACGATGATGATGAACAGGAGGACCCGTGCATGCCCACGATTGGGCATCAATTATGGGGATATCATTTTTTAAGTTGATACATCCCAAGGTTGGGATGCCAGTTGTCTTACTGCGCACCTGCTATCATCCGATTATATTCTAGCACACTGTAAGATTACTTATTACTTATTTCTGTTGACATTAGTAAAATTTAATGTTTGTACACGATTTATTTAGTTAGTTACACTTACAATTTTATAAATTTAACATTAAAGTGAAACAGTTCCTATTCGTTTAACGAACTGACGCGGGGAGTCAGAGCTAGAGCTTGCTACATATTGAGATATATATTTATATTTTTATATATCCTACACACAAGCTGCTCCAGCCCCATATATGTGACCTACCCCTTGCTTCTTGGACCCCTTGTTTTCGGTGATAAAACCAACTAAAGGTTAACTCTTGGCAACCTGATGTTGCTAAGGCTAGCTTCTTATTGGGTAAAAGGTAGCCAAATCATCGCCATATTTTCAAATAGAACGAAGAAAGTTTTTAAACAAACATTTAAAACGTATTATATTGAATTTACTTCTGGAAATACCTAGTCATCCATGGATGAAGTATTAAAATGAAAATTTACATATAGTTCTTTAAAGAAAAATATACTTCATTCATGAATTTTTGAATAAATGAGAGGGGCCCTAAATAATTACACTTGTATGGTTATTGATTGTTTGTTTTATCTTTTAAAAAGGGTTTGGTTTGATTCTTCTTATGTGTTTATTATAACAAGACCCATCACCCAGGGTTTAGATCTTTTCTGTTTATTTGTTTGATAATTATATAATATTTTGTAAAAGCACGACTAAAATTATAATTTTTAAAAGAATATGTCTATAAAGAATTCAAAAAAAGATCTAAGTTTACTCTAAAATGAAAAAACAAATGGAACCCACTGATAGTTTTGATCAAAAATATTTTATAGTTAAAAACATAAAATAAATTATGAAAGCGTTAATTATTCTAAGTGTAATAGAAAAATGACACGATTCAAATATTCCAATGTTGGAAAGCATTTTTGAATTTCTGATATTGATTAGGGCTGAAGTGGTTTTTAAATTTGTTTTGTGTATCCATTTAGCAGAAGAAGTGTATGAAGCTCTTCTAAAAAGAATGTATGAACGAAGAAAGAAGAAAAATACTACACCATGCATGTATGTATCTCCAAAATCTAAAAAGCATAAACAGAAAGAAAATTTTCCTTTACGTTCAAAAATTACGTTATATTCTTTAGCAGAAAAATAATGAACAGATTCTTCGATGACATCTCGTCATCGACCACAAACGAAGGTTAAGTAGGGGAAGAAACAATTGAGAATAAAATAATCTCTCAATGGAACTGACCATATGTGTATAGCCTGAACAGGTAGTAAGAAGCGCTGCTTAAAAAAAACCTATACAACATGAACTAAATCTGGAACTGAATATCCTCGGTCCCGGCACAGATTTATCTGCTTACCAAACCCTTCCTTCACCTCTGACAAGACTTCTTGTGAATGTGGAGGAATGCCAGGCCTCCACCGTGGTTCGGATTCTACGTTAAACTGTAGGTCCTTCATTTCATCTCACAATCACCCTACCATTACAACGTTAGCGTAAGTGCGTATAACCCGAACGGGTAGTAAGACGCGGTGCTAATAATAATAATGGATCTGAATAAAATGAGTCAAAGTAATCAGAAAAAAAAACCTCCATGTCGTCATCTTGCAAGCGAACTATATCGACCGAGGGGCTGCAAATGTTGGCGAAGATAGTACCGACATTTTTTTTATATAGGGTGCCACGTGGTCAGCACAACTATCCCTCTGGCCATTAATTTCAGTTTTTTAGACCGGAACCAATACTTATTTATTCAAGTATCTGCTCAATTGCCCTCAAGAAGCTGAGTTGACCCCGTTCCAAACCCGCTGTTTCACGGAATAATCTAGAAGCACTGGGGATCAAACCTGAGACCTTTGGATTCGATCAGAAAATAAAAGTCAATTATAAAAAACTGAAGATTATTTTAAAATTTTCGAAGTCAATGGGAAGTGAACTATTTAAAACCTACTTTGATGGAAAATTAATGATTTTTTCAATCTAAATTATTATTATTAGCACCGCGTCTTACAACCCGTTCGGGCTATACGCACTTACGCTAATGTGTAATGGTAGGATGATTGTGAGATGAAATGGAGGACCTACAGTTTAACGTGGAATCCGAACCATGGTGGAGGCCTGGCATTCCCCACATTCACAAGATGTCTTGTCAGAGGTGAAGGAAGGGTTTGGTAATCAGATAAATCTTTGCCTGGACCGAGGATTGAACCCCGGCCGCCAGCACAGAAGTCTGACACACCTTACCCCTAGACCGCCAGGTCACCTTCAATCTAAAGGAATTTTGTAACACATATTTATAACAGACTTGACTATCAATGCCTTGGTCTTCCTGAAAAGTTATTTTATCAAACATAGAAAAAAAATGCTGTTCAAGAATATAAAGTTATTTAATTGTCTAGAATAAAAAAATGTCTTTACAAATAAAATTGTAATTGTGTAGTTAGTTCTAGTATACCGTGGGATAGTTAAGCAAATATTATTAATTTTTTAAATCTAGTAGTTTTATTTTTTCACCTTAAATCTTATAGTAGTAATAATAGATTCAAAATACATAATTTTTTTCGAAAATTTCTGAGACCCTGGAAATACTTTGAAGCTCTTACCGATTCCCGGGAAATATAAGGTCGTAAAAAATAAGAAATATTTGTGCTAGCTTAGCCTCATATCCCTCGGTCATCGCCGAGGGCTCTAAATAACTTGACTGGTGTGCTCAGTCCTTCCCCGGAATGTCAGGATCATGTTCGAATCCCGATCGTTAGTACTGGGTATGGTTTTCCACATAGTTATCTTCACGGTGATTTTACCAATTATCTCAACAAGAGAATTTTTTAATTTATCATAAAATTCCCTTTATTCATCTTGTCCTCTTATAAATGATCATTTTAGAAAACATTCTAAATTCAAAATTAAGTAAGGAGTTATAAAGATAGGGTTAAAACTTAGAAACCCACTTAAGATTATAATAAAAAGGTGAAAGGCTGGATAAACATAAGAATTACTAGAAAAAATAATAAAAATTAATCTTAGGTTAATAATGATTATATTTAAATAATGAAAAACACGTTAAAAAAGATAACAAGAGATAAGTGAGATACAAAAATGAATAAATTAATAGATTTAACGTGTTTTTCATTATTTAAATATAATCATTATTAACCCAAGATTAATTTTTATTATTTTTTCTAGTAATTCTTATGTTTATCCAGCCTTTCACCTTTTTATTATAATTTTAAGTGGGTTTCTAAGTCTTAACCATATATCTTATAAATTGTTGGAGCGTAATAGAGTCCCAAAAGGTAGTAAGATTCTTAGCAATGATTAAAAAAAATAATCAAATTTCAAGATTTTATGGTGACTTTGTGCCAGGTCTCTGGTACGGACAGGATATTTTTATCGTCATGTTTAAAAACGTTGAAAGTGTTCCAGTAAGAGAATTTAGTTAGAATCCTGGTAGAGGCCATCCCTGTCTAGTCTCTACATCATAAAAAATATATCAGGCATGAACTGATCAAGGTTCGCTTCAAGTGTGGTTGTAATCGCTATTAGAACGCTTGAGTTGTGGCAATCGTCTGAGAAAAAAATTAATAACACCATTGTTTCGCGATAAAAAATTAACAAGAACGGGAGATTATCAAGCGGTGCCGAAATAATATCTGTGTTAACAACTCTAAAACGTGACCAACTTAGTAGTTTAGTTTCAATTTTATTTTGCTGAGGTATAGCTAAAAAATATTGGTATCTGCATTTATTAAAATAATCTAGCTTGGTAAAAAAAAATGAGCAGCTTTCATAAATTTATCTAATGTTGTTTTAGCTTAAATGGGTGTCAACTTGAGGATGCTTCGTATTCTATTGAAAGCGAGGACACCATGCACTACTTACTTGTGATCTCCGCAACGTGCCTGGTAAGACATCCACATCATTTTTAATATCCAGTTTTACATTTTTGTGGTGTATTAATACTAACTTACATACGAGTAGTTTCCAAATACGAGATTTTTAACTGTATCTTTTTTTATGTTAAACATGCATTGCTAGTCACGTGATCTAATACGTCAAGCTTTTGATAAACTGGATGACAAGTGACGTAGAGGTTAAGGCTCTGAATAGTCTTAAAATAGTTTTTTCACGAATACGGTGGTCATGTAGTCTAAGCCGTCAAGCTCAAAATATACTGGATGACAAGTGACGTAGAGGTTGAGGCTCTGAATAGTCTTAAAATAGTTTTTTCACGAATACGGTGGTCATGTAGTCCAAGCCGTCAAGCTCAAAATATACTGGATGACAAGTGACGTAGAGGTTGAGGTTCAAATTTCGGCTGGAGGCATCAGGGAAGAGGTGTTTTATTGTGATTTTCCCCGTGCCCTCTCCAAGTTATTATCCCCCCTCCCCCCCACCTTCCGAGATATGTTTCCAAATGATGCCTATGGAGTAGGGTTGAGGAACGTAGAATTCTATAGGAATCTTACCCAAATTTGTATGGGATGAGGGTGTGAAATAATTTATAAAATATTCACTCTTAGTACACCCGGTTTGGTATAGAGGTCCGACATTACAGTCAGCAGCAAAACATACTAGATGAGCCTGGCGCTTAGTCCACGTGTCCACATATGCGGGTTTTCTCTAAGCTAAGATAATAAGTGTGTTTAATGTTATTATTATTATTATTATTATTATCACCGCGTCTTACTACCCGTTCGGGTTATACGCCCTTACGCTAATGGGTAATGGTAGGGTGATTGTGAGATGAAATGGAGGACCTACAGTTTAACGTGGAATCCGAACCACGGTGGAGGCCTGGCATTCCCCACATTCACAAGATGTCTTGTCAGAGGTGAAGGAAGGGTTTGGTAATCAGATAAATCTGTGCCGGGACCGAGGATTGAACCCCGGCCGCCAGCATAGAAGTCTGACACCTTACCCCTTTAATGTAATTAACTTCCTCATAACCACCCCATTAATAAATAGTTGATAATAATGGCGTCAAATGTACTTAGTAAACAAATATATTGTCTGGCTTAGTTAGAAAACACGCATTAACTTTTTATGTGATCGGTGATCACGAGAGTTTTGACCAAACCTATTTTAGTTATAGTAAACACAATTATTATGAATAACATCTTGTGAATATGGGGAATGCCAGGCCTCCCCCGTGGTTCGGATTCCACGTTAAACTGTAGGTCCTCCATTTCATCTCACAATCACCCTACCATTACAACATTAGCGTAAGTGCGTGTAACCCGACTGGGTAGTAAGACGCGGTGCTAATAATAATAATAATAATAATAATAATAATAATAATAATAATAATAAAATGATCAATCTGTACGATTTTTTTTATCAAAACATTAACATGAATTAGTTTTTACTCAAGATTGAAGAAGCCTCTCTGCATTAATGTTGTAAGTAGGCCTACATAAGCTTGTTTGACTGTTCTTTAAGGTTGTTCAACCAAATATTAGAAAATACTTTTAACGTTTAATTTTTTGTTATACAACTGTTTGTACTCGCTTTATAGGCCAGCGGTCTCAAACCTTTTCTTCATCTCGGCACACTGAACGTGTAAGTTTGCATCACTACGGTAGACTCGGATATGCTCATGGACAAAGAGACGTCACTCGGTTTTACAGGACATGCGCGGGTTTGTCCTCAATTTGACAACAAATATAAATTTTGTTATAGAAACAACAAGTTCAAGTTCCTCACTAATTATTCAAATTTTTAATTGTAATACATTAAATTCTCTGGAAAGTAAATATCTTAAAGCTTTAGAATATTTTTTATTTATTTATTTCTTAACATATTTGATTGAATTAAACTATTTTCAATTTTTTATCAACAATAACATAACGTCAATAATTTCGCGGCACACTTAGAGAATTTCATGGAAGTGTACCGCGACACACCCATTGAGAACCACAGCACTAATTTAACAAACTTTTGTTCTAGGACAAACATTGTCTGGAACTTTATTTAACATCTTTATTATTATAAAAACAAGCTTGGCGTGTTTATTAAGGTTTGTCAAGGTTCACTAATAAATCATAACACATTAATAAATATGTTTTGGTTTTTTACATTACAATGAAATTTAATGAAGATCTCCATATTTTTTTTTATCACTTAGTCTTACAACCCGTTTAGGATGTACGCATAAGTATTAATTACGCTAATGTTGTCGGTATGATAGACGCTTAGTTGAGAAGGAGTGTATCCACATTTACGTGGAGGGAGAGTGTAAAACCGTTTAGGAAAACCACCCCAAGTACACCTGACCTAAATTTGAACTTTAATCTTCCAGTTATCGGCAGTCCAGACACCTCAGGGCTTATACAATGTGGCTGCCAAAGTCGGTTCAGAAATGTGTTAGTCAAAAGTGTACAAACTATGTCACAAAAAAAGTTTAAATAATTATAACCTTGCTCCAACGCTGACTCAGATTAATGAGGGATTCCTGGCTTGAATCCCAATCGATGGCACAATTTAAAAAAAATATTTTTCACTCTTCTTTCAGTCAAATGCCAATGTGTCTTACTATCCTCCATTATTTATCATTAGGTGTTATGACTTACGTCAGGTATATTCCTTTTGACAGTGAACTTAGACTGCCGATGCCCCTTGTCCTCTGCCTACTCCTTATACTCCAGGATTTTCTTCTTTCCTTCAAGTCACCTAGTATTTGAATCCTCCTTCTTCCTAAGCTCCTCTTTCTTTAAACTTTTCTTTCTATAATGTCATGCAGAGACAGTTCCTTCTAGGGGTGTGTCCGATCAAGTTTCCTTTGCGCTTAAGAATAACATACAAAATGATTATTTTCTCACCCACTCTTCTTAGGACTTCTTCATTTGCCACTCTGTGTGTCCACCTGATCTTCTCAAGTCTTCTACATCACCCCATTTCAAACCCCAAGTATTTATTTTCTTTATTCCAGAGAGTCCAAACTTTTGCTCCATATATGGCGAATCTCCAAATGTATAATTTTATCAGTTTTTTCCTCAGTTCCAAAGTCAGCAGTAACCTATTCTTGTTGAAAGATTCCTTGGCCATGGCGAATCTTGATCTAATTCCCTTGGTTAAATAGGCATCCTTTGTCAGCAGACCTGTCAGGTTCTTGAACTGCTCTATGTTTGCCCACTCTTGGTTTCCGATTATGATTTTCAGTGGCTCTTCATTTTTTGAAAACACTATCGCTTTTGACTTTTCAATGTTGATCTCCATCCCATCTATTCTCCCCATCTTCACCAGCAATGCTAGATCATCTCCGTGTTTTATTGTGTTGATGACGTGTCCTCCTATCTGAAATTCCCACGTCCCTCTAGAGTAGCCACTCTTCATACGAGTGGAACAGACTGGGTGACAAATAGTATCCCTGTCTCGCCTCTTCTTATTTATACGTTGTTTGTCTCCCCATCATTAAGACTCACCTTAACTCACCGCTCCAGATACAGGTTTGCAATCCACCTTCTGTTTCTCAAGTTTATGCCGATTTTCTTAAATATTTACGTTTATTTCTTCCACTACACTCTATCGAATGTCTTTTGCCAATCGATGAAACTAAGATTGACCTCTTAATTGACTTCCAGCATTCTTTATGAAACTATTATAAGCGTCCAGATGGCATCTCTGCTTCCATCTCTGTTTCTGAATTCAAATTGGTCTTCTTACCTCACACTTTCTATTTCCTGTTCCAATCACCTGTTGAGTCTTCTTGCCACAATCTTCCCAACATAAGATATGAGGCTGATGATCCTGTGGTCACCGCATTTGTTTGTTTGTTTCTTCTTCCTTTGAGCCACTACGGATATTCTTAGGCAGTCCTTGGGCAATTCTTCTGTTTTGTAGATCCTATTTATAAGTTTTGTCAGAGCCATGCATCTGTTGCTCCCCGTTTCCTTTAGAAGCTTGGCTAGTATGTTATCATCTCCAGCAGCTTTTCTTCTTCGTGGGTTCTTTATGGCTCTCTCCTCTTTACTCTATAAAACACTGGTTTTTTTACGTCTTCATATACCTTGTATTCTGCTTCAATTTCTAGCTTGCCTGGTCGATTTTCCTTGTCGCGCAGTTTTTCTATACATCTTTCCCAAATAATAAGGACGTCTTTACGATCCGTCACCACCTGACCGTTGGTGTTTTATATTCCTATTTTTCACACAACTTTATTTTAATTCCATCCCAGTTCCTTTGATTTATGGTGCATGAGGTCATACTTTCATTTTCTTTGCAGTTAGATAGTCAAATCTCATCTCTTCTTTATAAAGTATTTCCTCGCTCTGTCTGTTTCTCTACTTATCTCGTTGTTTAGCCTCATATATTCTTCTTTTTTTGACGTATTTCTATCTCCATCTTTATTTCATTTTCTTAATCATTTCTCTTGTGTCCCAAGGCTTTCATCCAGTCATCTTCACTTTTCTAACATTGTCATTTAGCACCTTCAAAAAATATTCTCAACAATATTCCACTTCCATTCCGGAATTATACTTTTTTCTGACACTTAACTTAACATTTGTTCTATTGAATTTCTCACAATATCACTCTTACCTCTTATTTTTTTCTAATTCCCCCCTTGATTTTCTCTTGTTCTTATTTCTGATCCTTTTCATTCTTGTTCCAATGTACGCCACCAGACGGTTATAGTCCGATTTGATGTTGGCACCCCCTGTCAATGTTTTAACATCCTCCAAACCTTTCCTGAATCGCTGCTTGATAAAGATGTGTTTTGTTGGTACCAGCTGATATCCCCTGAGCTCTTCCACGAGTAAAGTTTTGTCTTCCGTTTCTTGAACCAGGTATTTTTCACCATTAGGTCATTCCACTGACAGAATTCAATCAACCATATTGTCAAGTAGTGAATGATATCGTGTTAATTGTGTCACTATTGAAAGCTTAACTCTAGCTTGGGGTTTATTTGAAGCAGTAAAATCACGTTTTGACAAATTCTCTGAGATAACAAAAGTGGACGTGAGTTTCTCACTAATGAGTGACGCTTGAAGAGTATAGACTACAGAAGATAGGACATGGACTACAGTATTATAAAGAGGTGCTGCCCTGGAAAAGATGAACACCTACTGACTATAATTTTGGATTTTTTGAGTACCTATAGAATAACAATTATATTTTCAATGTATTTGTTTTTATTGTAGTGATTACTCACATTAATCAAATACGTTTCAAGGCCAAGAAAATCTATTGATTACAAATTCGTTTATAACTGAATGCAGAGAGGCTTACATCCCAGTTAATAAAACGAAAAATTACTGAGCTCATAACTAGTACATTGGTACAATATGACATTCAAATTGGTCATTTTGTTCAAATATTTAGAAAAAATTTGATCAGAACTTGTAATCTATTAAATACATTAGTTATAATACAAAGAAAAGTTTTTAATAATCCAATATTTTTCGCTTCATCTTAATAATAAATTGTCCTGGATACATTCATATAACTACACCCAAGGGGAACATATAGGTGTGATGAATGTTAAACGGTGGTGTCATGATCATATAAGGGATCGTATGGTTTCAGGTGGTGATTTCCATCGATTTTCCAACGTTTAACTCTGGTGAAATAATTATATAAGTGATTGTTTTGGTTTCCAGGTGGCATTGTCTGTCACGTATACAACATTCAACGGTAGTGATGGTTTATCGTTTCGGGTGACACTGTCCGTCATGTATCCTACGTCCAACAGTAGTGATTACTTTGGTTTTAGATGACACTTCCCAGCATGTGTCTTACTTTCAACGGCAATGATTAATTTTGTTTCAGATGACACTGTCCGTCATATATCCTATGTTCAACGGCAGTGATTAATTTTGTTTCAGATGACACTGTCCATCATATATCCTACGTCCAACAGTAGTGATTACTTTTGTTTCAGGTGGCACTGTCCGTCATATATCCTATGTTCAACGGCAGTGATTACTTTTGTTTCAGATGACACTGTCCGTCATATATCCTAATGTTCAACGGCAGTGATTAATTTTGTTTCAGATGACACTGTCCATCATATATCCTATGTTCAACGGCAGTGATTACTTTGGTTTCAGATGACACTGTCCATCATATATCCTATGTTCAACGGCAGTGATTACTTTTGTTTCAGATGACACTGTCCGTCATGTATCCTATGTTCAACGGCAGTGATTACTTTTGTTTCAGATGACACTGTCCGTCATATATCCTACGTCCAACAGTAGTGATTACTTTATGTTTCAGGTGGCACTGTCCGTCATATATCCTATGTTCAACGGCAGTGATTAATTTTGTTTCAGGTGGCACTGTCCGTCATGTATACTACGTTCAACGTTGGCTACATGAATATATAAGTAGATACACTGACATTTCATGAGTTGTGGTTTTACGAACTTTTATCTAGCACAGTAAAACTACTATAAAAATATATATTTAAAGTTTATTGTATCATTTTTGGATGTATAATAAATACATAGGCGAAACATAACGGAATTTCTTATTTTAATGAAATTGCTTTTTTTTAATGGTCCAGTTTGTTAATTTAAACTTAAATTAATGATATAAAACCTACACTGTTTTTCTCTGTATCAAACTCCATATTTCTTTTCTGAGGTTTCTTAAATCACCAGAAAAAAAATCCTTCACTATACTGATTTTATTCTTAGCATTCCAACAACCAATAGAAGTTCCCAGTCTGGGTCATTTATTCTCCTTCACTAAAAACCATCGGAAAAAGAGAAAGTAACATAAGTGTTTAAAATGGCTAATACGGCGTGAATAAAGGGAGATATTTAAAGATAAAAATAATAATTTTTAGACTTGATTTTTTGACTCATAATAATAATTACTTTTCCACTTAAATTTGAACTATCATTTTTAGCGAGAAAATGATATTTTAACCCAAATTTAACTGTTTATCTAAAGAAATCCAATCATTATATATACCACAAATAGGGGAATGCATGCATATTTGACTCTGTTGACCTCGGTGGCCTTGGGGTAAAGTCCTCACCTCAGGACCCGATGTTCATGGAGTCAAACCCAGCTGGGGTCGACGGATTTTTCCTGAGCAATAAAAATCCGTAGCACAACTTCCTTCGGAGAGGAGGTAAAACCATTGGTCCCATATAGATTGTGGCATGTAAGATAACCCTGGGATATTTGTGAAAATATCTTTCGCAAAATTGGTTGGTACTTTCGCTCTCGCTTATAGAAACTCTTGGGTGCTGAAATAACCAGTCAGTATAGAAAGTGCACGGTAAATAACTCAGATAAATAAAAATAATATGAGTGATTCTTTGTTTCAGGTGGCGTTGTCCGTCGCGTATCCGTCGAGCAGTGGTGGCAATAACAATTCAGGATCGTGTTGTTGTGGGAACTCTTCTTATAATTTCTTAAACTTTATACAAGATTTGAACTATATACAACAGAGAGGACTTCTAAATATTGCTCTAGCTTTAAATAACATCACCCTTTTAAATGATATTTTAAATAATATTGACTTAGTAGATGCTATAGGAATAAATAGAGTTTTGAGTTAGTCAGGATTTTATATTAATAAACTGTTTATCTCCTTAGTTGGACTGTTTGTATTTACCCGAAAATAATGTTTATTTTAAATTTTATTCATCCAAGTTTTGTATTCACTCATTATTGTATCAAAAGTTTTGCTAAAATTAAATAATCACTACCCCTTCCAGGGAAAGCTGATTCAGCACCCTTGTTCAAAAAAACTGTATAATATACACTATAATTTATCTAACCAACTAAAATTGATTTTAAATTATTTTACAAAAAAGAGGATCATTTTTAAAACAGCTCTCACTGTGCGACTACGTATTAGAAACATATCCTCTACAAGTAGTGTGAAATAATTATGCGAACTTTCTTCGCCAACATCTGTAAATACATACATATTAGTTTTGGTTTATTTAATATCAAATATGTTTTTATGAACAAAAAAAAACCATTTATAGTGCCTCCATCATTAAGTAAAATATCCTCCCCCTAAGGTATTTCTTATGGTAATAGCAGTTTTGAATATTAAAAGTCATTAAAACTGTTCCAATTTATCTTAGAATATTTATGTTAAATTTATTTGTTTAAGAAATGTTGAATCTCTGTTTCTAGCTCTCAAAGCTGCATTTTTATTTTTCATTAAACGTTGTTGAAAATGAGAAAACTTCACCTTTACATAAATTATTTTTCTGCTCACAAAACTTAAAATGTAAGGGGCTTAATCTTGTAGGAACATGTTGATAACTTTCGCATTTATTTTGAAATAAACCATATTTTGAAAAAAAAACCAACCAACCACACCTTAAATAGCGTGGGAGCTCATTTCAAGTTTCCAGTAGACGGCCCCCTTAGGGATAAGTTTTGAGACTGGAAGAATTTCACTTTTAGTTTATTAAAACAAAGTTTCTTGGAATAATACTGTTTATTTTGGGCCTTGATTAATTATATAGGTAATATTATAAATATGAGTATTTTTAACACCTTTTAAAGGAATTATTCGTTTCAAATCCCTGCAAATTTTTTTTAGTAAAATAATTGATTCAAATATCAAGCATTGGGGAATAATATTACTATCAAATGTCTTTAAAATTGTATTAATATAAAATTGTAACATTTCTATATTTATTTGTTTATTTATTCTCTTGGAACTCAAATAAAATATGTATGAATGAATTATAATTTGTTATTAAATTTACTAAGTTTTCCGCTAAAGGTCCAAAAGCAAGAAACCTAGAAATCTGAACCATGGCACACGTACCAAGGGTAGCTTAAGATTGCGCACCTTCTGAGTTTTCCTAAGCATATAATGCGAGACTTACGGTTCAAGCCATGTGAGCTATGGTTTTTACCAAATGTAATGTACAACTATTGAATAAAGTATTAATTTGTTTTCTAACTAGCTTGCCATCCTAATCGAAAATATCTACTTCAAATCCAAAGGGAAGTTAGAGGAGAAATTTTAACCTTAAATGCAAAAGGACAGGTCCAGTCCCAGGTAATTTGGGGTCCCCTGTAAAGTGCTCCAATCTCATAACAAGTTAGATAATGTGAATCAAATTAACCAAAGAACATAATAGGGTAGCTATATTTTATTACTTACACATTATATGGCATTAGAAGCTTGAAAGTTATTGCTACACTTACAAAAATAATTCACTTATCCCTATCTTGAGCTAGCTATATCCAGTCCACCTCACTGCACCCTATCTATTTCAGGTTCATTCTAATGTTATCATCCCATATGTCTTCTCAATGGTGTCTTCCCATTGGGTTTGCCAGTCAGTACTTTGGACATGATTTTATAATATCCCAATCTCGCAACATGCCCTGCTCACTGTAATTTATGAGACTATCCCAACAATGTATTGGGACGAGTACAGGTTATATAACTCATCATTATGTAACCTCCTCTTCTCCCCAGAAATATAATCCCTTATTGGACAAAATATCTTCCTAAGCACCTTGTTTTCGAACACCACACCAACAGAGGGCAGATGCTCATCGAATTCTGCCACTGGAATAATCTGGTGGTAACAAACACCTGGTTCAAGAAACGGAATACAAAACTACAGTAGCCCCATGGCTTCTTTGGTGCTGACTGACAGCTTTGAAAAGTTACCAGACCAAATTATGTATCCCTACGCCGAACCATGTAATCTGCAAAAACATGTGTTTAGCAGATGTCACTTCTGACAGTCAAAATTTAGGTATCTACCTAAATGTTGACTGTCAGAAGTCAGCTCTGAGCTGTCAGTCAGCACCAAAGAAGCCATGGGGCTACTGTATATACATGGAAGAGCCTAGGAGACATTAGCAGGTACCAACTAGACTACATCCTGGTCAAATAGCGTTTCAAGAATGGAGTAAAGGACGGGAAGACATTGCCATGTGCATACATCGATTCAGACTTCAACCTGCTGGTGGAGTGAATCGAAAAAAGACTGAAAAAGATCAGGAAAATGAGCAAGAGAAAGTTAAAGAAATAAACAGACAAAACGAGGAAAGACTATGTAGAGAAGACATGTGACGAGATTATTTAAATACAAAGAAAAGGTAGGTATGACCTCATGTACCAGAAAGCAAAGGAACTGGGAGGGNTGAGCAATTCAATAGAACAAATGTTAAGTGAGGTGACAGAAGAGAGTATAAGGGCAGAATGGAAATGGAATTATGTTAAGAATATTTTTTTGAAGGTGCTAAATGACAATGTTGGAAAAGTGAAGAGGACTGCATGAAAGCCCTGGGTGATAACAGAAATGTTTCAAAAAATAGAAGAAATCAGGAAATGTAAAAATGTCAACAATGAAAATATATTAAGCTAGTCAACGAATTAAGGAAAGAAACAGACAAAGCGAAGAAATACTCCATGAAGAAGACATACGATGAAATTATTGAAACGCAAAAAAAAAAAAAAGTATGGCTGAATGTAACAGAAATCAAAGGAACTGAGAGGGTATGAAAACAAAGGTGTGTGAACAATAGGAATAGAAATCCCCAAACCTTAGATGGTGACGGATCATAGAGGGGTTCTTAAGATTTAGTAAATATATGTAGAAGAATTGTACTACAAGTAAATTTGACCAGCAAAGTTTGAAATTAGAGTATAAAAATATGTAGAGGATTACGAAAAAAGACCCATAATGTTAAAGAGTGAAGTGGAGAGAGAGCCATAAAGGACATGCAAAGAAGGAACGCTGCTGGAGATGAACTTTCTAGCTGTAACCATGGTGGCGCTAAAGAAGAAACAAGCCAATAAATGTAGTAGGACAATCAGCCTCATTTCTCATGTGGGAAATATCATGGCAATAATACTCAACAGGCGACTGGAACAGAAAATATAAAGTGAGATGGAAGAAGCCCAATTTAGATTTAGAAAAGGAACCAGTGATACCATTGGTATGCTGAAAATAATTAAGAAAAATTGCTGGAAGTCAAGGAAGAAGTCTACATTGGTATCATTGACTGGCAAAAGGCGTTCGATAAAGTTAAATGGTAGAAAATGACGTAACACTCAATAAGATCGGCATCAACTGGAGGGACAGAAGAATTATTGCAAACCTGTGCCTAGGACAACGAGTGAAGGTGAGGCTGAATGACGGAGAGACCAACATTGTAGAACTAGAAAAAGGAGTGAAATGGGGATGCGGTGTGTCACCCAGTTTGTTCAATCTGTATGGAAAGTGGCTGGTCAGGAAAGCCTTAGAAGGACGTGGTAATTTCAGGATAGACGGTAGTGTTATAATTACAATAAAATATGCAGAGGATCTAGCATAGCTGGCTGGATAGTGCAGATAGGAAGAAAATATGGCATGGAGATCAATATTGTCAAAAGTGATTTCAAAAAATGAAGAACCACTGAAAATCAAAATTGGAAACTGTAAGTTGTAAAACATAGAGCAGTTCAAGTACCTAGGAAGTCTGCTGACAAAGGATGCCTATTGTAAAAATAAATTGGGTCTAGGATCGCTGGAGCTAAGGAAGCTTTCAACAAGAAAAGGTTACTGCTGACCAGCAAGTTGAGCTTTGAACTAAGGAAGAAATTGATAAAATGCTACATTTGGAGCATCACACTGCATGGAGAAAAAAACTTTGACTCTTAGAAAGATGGAAAAGAAATAATTTGAGAGCTCTGAAATGTGGTGCTGGAGAAGACTTGATAAGATTGGGTGACAAATGAATAAGTCCTAACCAGAGTGGGTAAGAAAATAACCATTTTGGATGTGAGTCTTCGACAGTAGCGTCTCGTGGCCAAAATTCTTAGGCAAGCTTAGAGGGGTTCCTCAAGACTAAAAGGGGAGGTCCTATTTTAAAAATTCGTTATACTTCAAAAACTATTTTGAGTGTTTTTTAAAATTATAGTGGTGGCTCTGGACGTTCTTTTGTTCTGTGATATACATAATTGTGTTATTACACTTATTATAGACAAATACTTAAAAAAACTTTCGTTTGTTAGCTTTCACTGTTATACATAACAAAACAAAAGCCCCCGCTATATAAACTCCACAAAACTCCAAAGCTCGGTACACATGACAAAACTTCTTGTATAAAAAGTTGTAGTTGTGCAATAAATTGTACAATATCTTGGTCACATGGATTACATACAAATTTTAGCCAGTGACTGTTCACACGGCATCTGTGATTGCATACAATATAAAACCGTGGCGTTTTTGCCCTTTAAAAATAAATGATTAAATGATTTGGAAAATATTGGTATTTAATTTAAGTAATTTCTTAATCATTCTTAGATATTATTGAAATTTAAATAAAATTAATATATTTTTAAAACCGTTGAATGCCTTTATATTTGTGGCTTAACCTCCTTCAATTATAATTATTTGTTTGTTTTCAATTATTTAGCTGTTTTTCTTATAATCACTCTTTTTTAATAAAAAGAGTAACTGTTTCTCAGACGAAGTTTTCGTGTTTACAACTCAAAAGTTGTACAAGAAAGATGTTTTTTTGGTTTAATGTTTTTTAAAAAAATCTGCAGACAAAGTATAAACCTAGAAAATAGGAGGATGAAGAATAATTATCCTTTCATTTTTCAACATACATATTGTTCTAAACTAAAATAAAGTGGTACAGTTTTATTTTAATTCAAAAAAGTGAGCTGCGACCTATCGGTGTAAGGTTGAACAAGATGAGCCTCTCGTGAAAACTCAAGGCAGTGATGCCAAGCGTTGCGCTGTGATCCACAGATGTTCGCAGGAAAAACATCAACTCGGCTACGTTTATTTATGAGATCAGTTGTGTGAATACGATGTGTTTTCAATGGAATCCATTTCTGTAAAAAGAGATCCAAGAAAATATAATAAAAAACTGCTTTATCTCTCAACCAGACGAAAGAAAAGTAAATGTTCTAATCTTGTGAATTAGATTTTTTTAATGTGTTATGAATTTGTTATCGTTTTTGCATGGAAAATACTATTTTAATACTGTAGTTTATAATTCATCCATTAATATCATATTATTATTATTAGCACCGCGTCTTACTACCCGTTCGGGTTATACGCACTTACGCTAATGTGTAATGGTAGGGTGATTGTAGTGATTGTGAGATGAAATGAAGGACCTACAGCTTAACGTGGAATCCGAACCACGGTGGAGGCCTGGCATTCCTCACATTCACAAGAAATATCATATCATGTGCGTAGAATACCTAATTAATATAATTACGGGATCCACTTCGGAAACCGCATGAACTTAGGTACTACTCTTGCAATAAACTGGACTTCCAAGGACGGGGATTGGGGGTTCAATCCCAGTTGGGAGCTATGGGGTTATTATTCCTAAACTGTTTTCTACTCACCCTCCACGCAAATGTGAATGTATGTAATAAAAAAGCAACCTTACTCTTCTCTAGCACATTAGCTTAGTTAGTACATCGGCATAAAACCTACACGGGCTCGGTTCACTTACCTTTGGTAATCTGATCTGTAAACAAAGTCAATAATTTGTTATTGACAATACAGGGCTATCTAAATCATTATGGACTATTGGCAATTTTAACAAGAAATACACTTGTCACAATAGATAAATGTCTTGTAACTATTTTGCTATCAATTATAAAGCTGGATAATGAAAGGGGAGTGGGTGTACTAGTGAACATGTCTTGACAACCACTATTTTAAAATTAATAACAGAGTTAACATAGTTCCCTATTTCATTTTGACAATTATTATTTGATAAAATAAATTAATTACAAATATAATTTTTACTTCTCGCATCCCTCGGGTGCCATATCATGCCAAGTCAAAGAGATGGAAATAACGTAAGCTTTACGGAGGAAGGGGAGGGGGGAATATAAATGCTAAGATGAAGATGTTACTCAACACATATAAAAGTGTGCACTGTAAATATTATTTCAATGTCATTTTTTTGTTTTTGTGATATTAAAAATGCTTCACTTATTACTTTCAATACTATCCGTAAATTTACAATAATGAAGTAGGGTGGATAAGAAATACGGTAATTTATAGAAAGTGTTCCTACATTTGCGTGGAGGGAATGAGAAATCATAAGGAAAAGCACCTCAGTTGATACGGCCAAGGTTCAACCGAAACTTGTAGCACATGTACCTAATTAAAAAATTAAAAACATAATTTTAAGTGTGTTCATTGTAGGAGTTTTGATGAAGGATATTGAATGTATAAAGCTGTAGAATGCATCCATTATTATACACTATGTGTAGCAAAAATTATAAAATAGATAGTGATATGTAGATATTATGAACACCCCTAACACAAAAGTTATTGATAAGGGACACATAGATTATAAAATTATCATGCTTCAATGTAAAATTTGTGTGTAAGCCCATCACTTTTGGTCAAAATCGATAGATAGATATTTTCAATACAATTGAATGATAAATCTTTTTTTGCAGTATATTTCTATATGTTTTATTGTAATTTTAAATACTTATTTTTGGAGTAAGTTTTAATAATTTTTGTAGTAGAGGCAATAAAGGTTACCTATGTAATATTTATTCTATACAAATTACCCATTTAAAAAAATTAAATGTTTCTTTTTGCAGAAAATTGTTTTATATACGATCTTCAAATTTGAATATATATATATATAATATCATGTATATATATACATATATAGTATTATGTATATATACATATATAGTATTATGTATATATATACATATACATAATATTATATATATAATATTATGTCGGCTGGTCAAAATATTTTCTTTCTTCAGTAGGATATAAAGTTCCTGAGGAATGGCCAGATTCAAATTTTTGTCAAATAAACAGAGAATTTGTGAATAGATTTTGTTTTTCAACAATTAAGCTAATGTTTTTAGGGATCAGGAAGGTTATATTCATAGAAAGTGTACCCGCACTTGCGGGGAGGGAGCGTGGAAAACCAACCTCAGTACACCCGACCGATATTCTATCCTCGATCTCCCCGTCATCGGCAGTCTAGTCTACTGAAAAAGTAGCGCGTCAAAATATTAGGCCACCAAAGCGGGTGTTAAACATAGTAAAATATGTTTAAACGTATAAAGTTATATTTGATTATCGAATATAATTAATAAAAAATAGGCTAATAGAGTTTGAAATTATTGATATTTACAAGTTCAGTGGTTTAACTATAGGGTAGTGGCAAAATGCCACAGGTCCACGCCCAAAATAGGACCCACCACGCAGGTCTACCCACCTAAAATTAATTTGGTAATAGATGAAAGCATTGTCTTTTAAGCCTATTTTGGTTTCGTAAAGATCTAATATTTCAATCAAAAGTTACTCAATAGTCACTTTATTGCGCATAGTTTATGCTGTACAAAAATTATGTACATATTTTTCTGTAAACTCTATAGAAACAGCTTATAAGTCATTTTCAAGACTTTATTACAATTTATTTAAGGAACACATGAATCAAGAAAGGATGAAGAGATTAGTTATGTTGTCTGTTGAGCTACTTATTGCCCGTAGCTTGTCCTTGGAGGAAATGTAGACAGTAGCTAGTACGTAGCCTTGGCCCAGTATGACCTTGAACCTGATCGGTCGGATTTGGTCACGTGACCACGCCTCCTAGCTCTCTGATTAGCTGTTGGTTTTCCCCCTCCCCTTACCCACACCCCTGACCTACTTTCCTCTGATTGGCTGCTATAAATAGCCCCTCTTCCCCCCACCCCTGACCTACTTTCTCCTCCCCTACCACCTCCCTGGCCGAGCAACTCTGACATGTTGATTCTTGCTGATTAATTATTAATTATTGTTAATTAATTAATTATTGTTAATTAATTAATTGGTAGGTTAGAGGTGTGGGAGTTTTTATTCATCGCTTAGAACCTCTAGCTAGTGCTGTCTTATGTTGAATGAGCATTGGTTCCTCCGTCACAAGGCCCGAACC
>CABEEJ010002886.1:0-12339 GCA_901482245.1 Timema douglasi
CAAGTTCCTTTCGAAGAAGTACGACGTGATGATGGGCAGGAGGGGGCTCTGCGGTAAGTTGGGTATCTCTTGGAGGACTTTTGTGACGACGGAGGAGATGTTGGGTAAGATCATGGGGGCAGTGATTATCTTCCTCTTCAGGTTTTTTTCCGTCATATGAATTAATATTTTTTCTTTTTTGTTTTTTTGCTCGTTATTTAATAGATATTCTGCATAATAACGAAATGCTTCCCTCTGTTCTCTACTCATCATCTTTTCCTCTAGTTCATAGGTTTTCGTGATTAATAATTTTAATTTTAATTTAGCTCTTGGTATTTTATTTAAATTTATATATTTTATAATATCATTTAGTCTTTCTTCTTTTATAAAATTTTGCATTGTATTATAAAATTTACTTCTTGGTAATAATTGTAATAATGTTATTATTTCTTCTTTATTTGTTTTATTATTGTAAATATATTTATCATCATTTATACTCTCTTTTGTTTTCTCTAATATATTTTTTTTCATTACTTGTGCTTTATAATATTTAAGTGATTTTCTTATAATCTCATTTTCAGTAATATTAATTTTACTTAACAATACTTTCAATATATATATTAATTTCAATTTTTCATTTTTCATTTTTATAATACTTTTATCACTTTTTAAAAGATCCACTATGTCACTATAATGTAAATATTTCTTTAATAAGTAGTAGTATTTTCGTTTTGGTAAATCTTCCACTCCTTTTATAATTAGATTTACTGAATCAAATAATTTGATTGTATTATTTTGTAATAATGTTTCATATTCAAAGTTCATAATTTCTTTAATAAAATTTAGTTTTTTATTAAATTCCGATGTAATATTTTTTTTGTTTTCCATTAATTTATTTATCACCGTAATAAGTTGTTTTTTGGGTTCACTAATTTTGAGAATATTGCTATTTGTCAAGAGTATGTTTACAATAGAGTTATTTTGATAGTTAAATATATTGGCTGCTGCCGGAATTAACACTGTGGCATATAATCTTCGTATTTCACCTAACATATCTTCTATAAACTCGTCTAATTTGGTTTGAAGCGGTTTATTTGTTTCTTTCAGTTCATTAATTAGAGTTTCTTTATAAAATATAAGTGACTTTATAACTTTTGAATCGACTACATATTCTTTATTTTCTAACACTTTATTTATAACTGCAAGTAATTTTTGTTTTGAATCCTTAAGTTCTGTAATTATAATATCATCTTGGATTATTTTTTTTACATTATTTTTAGCAAAATAACCAAGTAATATAGGCAAGTGCGGAGTTCTTGAAAATGTTAGCAGTTCTCTATCAATTTCTTGGACAGTTTCTCTAACTTTCTCTTTGGCTGACATTTTAAGTTCAGATATTTCATATTTTAAAATTTTTTTAAAGAATAATAATTCTTTAATGATTGTTAAATTTGTATAGTATTGTCCACGATCTAATAGCCTATCTACAACAGCATTAAGTATTATTTTTGGCGTACTCAAATTGGTAATGTTAATTTCCGTCTTAATATAGTTTATTATGTTTTTACCCTTGAACACATTAGTGAGAATATCAGCACGAGAATTGTTCTGTATATTATAAAGTTCATTTTTCATCTGATCCATTGCTTTAGCTATATCACTATTTTTATTTCTTTTTATTTCTTTTAACTCGAATGTTAAAACTTGTTTGTAAAATATCAGAGCTTCAAGTGTCATAGGGTCATCAATGTATTTATTACTATCTAATATTTTGTTGATAACTGCAAGAAGTTTTTGTTTAGAAGATTTTAATTTGGTAATGCTTGTATCTGTTGTTAATAACGCTGAGATATTATTTTTCTCAAAAATATTCTTAAGTGTAGATAAATGAGGACTATTTGGAAGTTTTGTAAATTCCATTTTAATCTCGTCCACTGCTTTAGATATTATATTATTTTTATTTATGATCGTTTCTGCTATCTCAAAAGTTAAAACTTGTTTGTAAAATATAAGCATTCTTTGTAGCATTGGGTCATTAATATATTTATTACTATCTATTATATGGTTGATGACTGCCAGGAACTTTTGTTTAGGAGATTTTAATTTTGCAATGTTTATATTCTTTATTAATATCTCCGAAATATTAAAATCTTCAACAATATTTTTAAGTTTAGTTAAATTAGGACTCGAAGGTAATTTTGTAAATTCCTTTTTTATATCATCCACAGCTATAGTTATAAGACTATTGGTATTTTTTACTGTTTCGGTCACTTCATAATTTAAAACTTGTTTGTAAAAATTAAGAGCTCTAAGTACTATTGGATCATTACTATATTTATTACTATCTAATATTTTGTTGATAACTGCAAGAAGTTTTTGTCTAGGTGATTTTAGTTTTGCAATGTTTATATCTTCTTTTAACAAATTTGAAATATTATTTTCTTCGAAAATTGTTTTAATTGTTGATAAATGAGAACTATTAGGCAGGTTTGTAAATTCATTCTTTATTTCATCGATGGCTTTTGTGATAATTTTATCGCGATCTTTTTCAATGTAGGCTTTGTAAAACATTATAGATTCTTTTAGCTTTGAATTAGACTGAAAGCTCTTGTGTTTCTTAACTTCATCCATAAACTTTAAAAGCATAGCTTGAGAGTCAGGAAATGTCGATATATTGAAATTAAAGCCTATAATATCTACTAAATTATATTGCGATATGAAAGTATTTATCGCATTTATTTCTGGACTATATGGTAGTTTACTTAATTCAAATAATATAATTTCGGAATTCGATTTTGTAATTTCTAATTGTTTTAGATCATATTCATGAAAATAAAATTTTAAACAGTTTAATAATGTTGAATTCATATATTTTGTTTTAATATCTAGCGCTTTTTTGATAACAGCCATCATAACTAGCTTTGGTGTGGCAAAATCTTCATCAGTAAAATATAATCCCAATTTGTGAATTACATTTTGTTGAGAAAGAAATTGTTTCATGATTCTCGAATAGGGACTTACCGGTAGCGTGTCAAATTCTTCTAATAATATCCTTTGCTGTAATGTGCTCGGAAAATTTGAAGTTTGGATTAAAGCGATGGCCGTAGTTGTTTCAGCAATGTTTGTGGGCTCAAAATAATAATCGACAAATTTACTATATACATGTAATGCATCGCGGATCGTAGAATTGCTCACGACAGAATACAGCCTGTTAGCAGCATTTATCACCGCGAACAACCGACTGTTTGGTGAATTATATTTGGACATATTAAAATTTGACCCCAGGATTTTTTCTAAGTTAGGCTGGGAAAGGAAATCGATAAGAACAGGCTCATACGGACTACTGGGAAAATTTTCCAACTCTTCGATCATTTCTTTGATTTCCAACTTTATCTCTGAATTTTGATTTTCTTCAATGTCCGTCGAATCTTTGTTCTGAAAATATCTGCTATAAGTGTCTATCATCTTAGTCAAAGTATCGTTGTGCTTAAGTTGGGCCACAGACCTCGCGAAATCCAAAATTAGCATTAATTTTAGGTTAAATGTTGAATACAACGAAATCTTAAATTCTGGATCCAAAATATGAATCAAACTTTCATTTTCTATAAAGTTTATTAGTGTGTTTTTATAATTGTGAATGTTTGGAATTAAGTCATAAATATTTTTAGTAATGTTCGAGATTCCTGATTGTAACAATTTTCTTATTTTTGATTCCAAATATTTTAATGCTTGTAATAAATAGGGGTCACTGACCACTTTCCTAATACTAGAAGCCTGCACTATGGCCTCATGAAGCTTTTCTATTGGTGATGTCAAATTAGATATATTTAATGACACTTTCAGAATATCGATATTTTTTAAAAAATGTTCGAAGATGTGTAACTCTGAGGAATTAATATATTTTTTAATTTCAAACAAAATGTCGTTAAGACCTGATATTCCTATTTTATTATTAGCTTTTGAATCTTTATGCAACATCTTTATAAAATAAATTAAAGAATTTTTCAGTTTACAATTTTTAAAATCACTTTTCGTCATGGATTTATGTATTGTTTCTAAAAATTGCAACTCTTTTAAAGTTAAACTTGTCAAACTACATATAGATTTTGGATGCACAACGCACCATGGTTTTGTCAAATAATAAACAAGATGATGGCGCTTATGCGTTTCTGGTAGGTTCATGATTTTCTCTATTATAAATATGGATAGTTTAAATAAAGGTAAGAGATGTTCCATATCGCTGTTATGAATAACCCCAAAATTAAATCGTATGCCTTTAAACATAAATCCATAATGCAAGTAATTTAATTTATAATTTGTTTCCTGCCAGTAAACAAAACTTGCCAGGATTTCACTTCTAAGATCATTTATTAAATATACTTTTTCCAAAATTATTTCCAAAAGGGGCATTCTAATGGGGGTAGGTAGCGTTTTTAGTTTATTAAATACATGACTTAAACTAGGTGATGTATAACTATTGGCCTTTTTCTTTTTTCTTAGTGCAGTGCTACATTTATGTAACCCTTCAAGAAGAGGTTTGTTCTGCTGGATTTGTTCGGAAGAGATTGATTTTTCTATTATAGCTCTTACAAGAGATTTAAATGTATCAAAATGTTGCAACTTTAAAAAAAGTCCCAAACTCTTTATCAAATGTTTTTGTTTCAAAAAAGAAATAACTACCGGGGGCACGTTCTCTCTGGTTGCGTTATTAAGTTCTTGAACTATAAGCTCCACGTTTGGATTATCAGCTTCAGCGTTAATTTGATTAGTTATGGCATCATCTGCGAGCTTGAGAGCTTTTGTTAGTGTTTTACTTTCTTTACCATTGTTTTTCCTTAAAATGTGAGCGATAATATATTTTAGCTTTAGCAACGGTGTATAATCTTTAGGAAAATGGAAATGAGTACTTATTGTGTGTCGCAGTTTAGTATCTTTCAAACGATGAGCCACAAGCCCCCCAGCCCGGCCTAGTTTTAACCGACCAAGTTCTTTCAAGAAAGGCTCCATGTCAAATACAGGACTCGAACGACGGATATTCTTGCTAAGGTCACTATTTGCTTCCAAATATTTGAAAGCGTCCGAGAGAGTGCGACTTTTTTTCACGGGATCTAGATTTAAAGCTTCCTCAGTTACTTTGTGAATAATAGAGCTGACATTTCTACCATTAAAATGTTTCAATATTTTTTTAAACACGTCAATAAAGTCTGGTTTCAATAGAAAACGTCGTATTGTCAAATATTTTTTATGTTCTTTTGTTTGAGATATTCCATGAAGCAATATTGTTATTTTTTTATGGTAATCTACTAAATTATAATAACGTTTAAGTGATTTGTGCAAATATTTATCCGTCTGAACAAATGAGGTATTCTCAACAGCCTTCACGAAATGTTGATATAATTCATGAGTTGAACGATAATCGCACGGATTGATGGGAGCTAGACTGGATTGAATGATGAATCCTTCTACTAATGAAATGTTCATACCATTTGGTTCGTTAAACTCCTCCAGTAGTCTACATATATCATAAATAGCATTGTTTAAAACAATACTCTTATTAGTTTCTCTACATAATAGTTTCTCAATGTCTATTAAATAGTTATACTTTTCAATCTCAACATGTTTGATCATAATATGGTTAGTAATATTACGCAATAATATATGAGGTGCAAAAGATGTCCATGTTAGAATTGAGTTCCCCAGTAAATTTGTAAAGAGTTTCTTAGATATTAAATGTTGGGACAATAATGATGTCTGGTTGATGTTAGCAAGTTTATCCAGAACGTCATTGAGGTTATAGGTGGACATCGCTGATGTTGGCTTAGAGCTATAGTTCATGTGATAGTCCAAGTAATATAAAGCTCTTAGTAACCTCATGTCCAGCTTTGGAATATTATGAAGTATGTGATTGATAAAAATCTTTGGAGAAGGGAACTCAGATATATTGAATGATGTTCCAAAATATTTTTTCAAACTTTCTACAGTAAAAAAACTATTTAAAACTGACATAGTTTGAGAATCTGTATTTGTTGGGATAGCATTCAAAACATCATCAATAGTGTTCATGTGAAGATTATCATTTAAATAGTCGATATAAAAAGCCATTGCTTCAAATAATCTTATGTTTTCCTGAACATGATTTGTTTTTATGGCATACCCCAAAAATGAGCGTAACAATAACTTAGGTGAGTGTGAAAAGGAAGTTACTCTGAGTGGATTTATCATATTGTATCTAAAATAGTACCAAATTATCCAATACCTTTTGCTATCGATGTTTGGGAGTTGATCTAAAATATTTTGATTCATTACTATGGTTTTAATACTAACCGGTTGCGCAATTCTCATTGATGTGCTTATCGTATTTACTGTAACTTGTCTGCACAGCGGTTGACTTGGACACTCTTTAGTTTCACCATAACTTTTTAAATGTTCAATAAAGAATATTAACAATTGTTTTAATGGTTTGGAAATGTAAAAACCTCTTTCGCGAGGATGATTAAATACACTAGCTAATCTTTGTGCAAGCCAACCGTTCAGCTCAATCATTTTTAATTCCCTCATCCAATCGTTTGGTAGATTTTCAAGGAGACTTACAAAAAGTTTATTGAAATATTGCATTGTTTTTGAAACGTTTTGACTTGAAATCATTTTTAAAAATGATACCATACCAACAAATCCTTGAACGATGTGAGATTCAGAATACCAATCATTATATTTCAAAATTGCAAAAGCGCAAAGAGTGTTGACACTGCCGAAAAGCTCGTCGTCCGTGTTTAGTTGTTTGCGCATCCGGATTAAGACTCTGATCATTAGTTCCCAAGGTTTAGAATAATCGTACTGTACTAAACCTTTTGTTACAAGTTTCATATCTATCTCATCCTTCTGAATGGCAGACAAAATATCATTCCTGGCTTTAACCACATAATTGGGAAATTCTGAAGGAGTTACGCACCTGAATAGATGAAAATACTCATTATTTGGTATAGGAAATACCAAACTCATGGTTCTATAGCCTAAATAAAATGAGTTAGGTGCCGGGGGTCGTATGTTAGGTATTATAATGTTAGCCGAGTCGGTTATCATGAGATGTTTCACTCCCCACTTTGAAAGTTTGATTAGAATTATGTGAACAATGCCATACAAATCATATAATTTTGCTTCGCCTATAACCACTAATAGATTACACTGTCTCAAATCACTAAACAACAAAACATCTAACAGATATTTCTGTGCTTCGTCAACTTCAGCGTCTATTTGATTGAGCCTAAGATGAACCAACAGGTGCACAAATAGTTTACAGGTAAGATTAAGGTGACCTTCAACAATTGCAGCAGCAATCTTTCTAAATGTTACACCCATATTCTTAGAAGTCCATCTTACATCTTCTTTATCATTCTTAAATCTGATCGGTCTTTGAATAACTTTAAACTGGTCATGTTGTATGTTCCTCATAAGATCTAAATTAAACTGTGCATAGCTCAAACCTAAAACAGCAGGAATATGAACCTGCATGGTGGACAAGGCTTCATGCCAAAGTCTGACGGAGGAACTCAGATCAACGTGCACATACCTGTCAAGTCTAGCAAAGAGTACAGTGAGCTGAACGTGGAAGGTCTTGTCGAACATATCTTCTAGGTGAGGTAGCAGCTCCACCGTGGGGACCCGCCGTGACTTCACAGACTTGAATATCCTATAGAGAGCGGTGTAAAGGTCAGAGGTCAGTGTCTGTCTCGAAGAGTGGAGCATGACTCCAAGTCCGGTGACCAGGTTGTCGCGCAATGCTGCAGAGGCACTCAACTTTGTCAGAACAGTCTTTTCGATATCTTCACCTAGAGAATAGGTCCATTCTTTCACTACACGCTGGTTCATACCAAGACGTAACACATTCTTGCCGACATTTCGGATGTTTGATTTGAAATTTGGAATCTTATCTGGCTTGATTCGGTGTTCATTGTGATAGCGTGCCTGAAATGAAACATAAACAATGTATCCACACTTAAATAACAGTAAGAATGTTAACATATAGCTAATTGTGAAAAACCACAGCTTGATTTTTTAAATATATATATGTTTTAAAAAAACTAGTAATTAATGTGAGATTAGCCCTCATATGCGTTGTATAAGTTGCGCTAAGTCTAGATTACTCGAATATGATATTTATCATTAAGCTCATAATGCATACATACATACATACATACATACATACATACATACATACATACACACACATACATAAATCACGCTGTTTCCTCATGGGGTAGGCAAGAAACTGTACATCTAGCTCAAAAAACAACTACTCTGTACTTAATCCATCCTCATTAACTTTCTCCACACTTCCCTATCCTTGCATACTCCCTTCTCTTCAACAACATCCATACACAGTCATACATGCTCTTTTATTCTTATATCTCTTAATGTGTGTCTTTTTTACACATTTGTCTAAAGCATTTAACCACGTCTTACATGGCCTACCCCTTCCTTTTAATCCACACACACACACACTCTACCTTCATATATTTGCTTCATCACTGGGTCCACACTCATCCTATCAACATACACAAACCAACGTAAGACGCTTCTTCCACTTTGACCTGTTGTATTCCCTTTCAAACCACACTCCTTCAGCACCCATTCATCACTGACTCTGTCCATACGAGTCTTTCCACACACATTTCTTAGAGGTCTCATTTCATCCATATTCACCTTGCTATTGTTTTTCTCCTGACAAACCACATGACAGTCATTACTTATATTTCTAGGCTTACCTTAAATTGATTAAAAATGTAAATATTTATCGAATTAAGATCAAAATGACAAACTGGACTAGGGAATTGATCCCGGTATCTTTAGCATTGCGTGCCATTGCTCTAGTCCTGAGACATCGTGATTCGTCTCATATCCAAGGTCATCTTTCACAAGTTGTCGGTGTATTGCGTCTTTATGTGATGGTTGATGAACGTATCGGCCCCTCGGAGCTATCTACAACTACACTCCCAGGTGACTCGTGACTGACGGTAATGCATTTAGTATTTTAAATTCATTTGTATTACAAAATGATACGTGACACGCGACGAACCACGGTGGCTCAATGGTAGAGTGTTGTCGTTCAAAGACAAAGGTTCCAGGATCGCTTCCCGTGTCCAGGTTGTCATTTTCCACCTGAATTAATATTATTCAGCTATCAGGACAGCTCCTGTGGATAACCTTCAAGTATCAATTTGTGATACATATTAATTATCTTACTAATATTATAAATGTGAAATTCTGTGTGTTTGTATGTTTGTTACTCAATCACGCCAAAACTGCTGAACGGATTAGAATGAAACTTTGTACATTGGTAGAATATGTACTGGAATAACATATAGGACTATTCCCAACCTTTGATTTGAATTAATTCTACAATACTAATGTTTAAACTTTTCACATATAAGATATTATATTATATATCATAGTAAAATAAATATATATTATTTAAGTTATCATTTATTAATTTAAAAAAGTTTTGTTAAAAGTTAAAAGATTTTATCAATTATTGGGGGCGAAGCCGCAACGGGTAAAAGCTAGTAATTTAATATTTATGTTTTTTTCCTTCGGGTAGTATATTATCTATAGCTACAGTTTTACTTTTTATTCTATTTTATCTAACTATTAATCGGTTTAATGCAATTTTATTATTGTTATTGACTTTCACAATGTTCAATCTCCTTTTTCAATTTTATATTTATTTTTAAATTTAACACTAATATGATTTTCTTATTTATTTATTTATTTATTCCAATGTGCTGCCATATTTTTGTATATTTTTTTCGGTTCTGGCTTATTATAAGTCTTGTAACTGTTGCTCAATACTATAAGAAAGGGAATATAACAGTTTTATTATTATTATTACAAAAAAAAGTGTATTATTATTAGCACCGCGTCTTACTACCCGTTCGGTTTATACGCACTTACGCTAATGTGTAATGGTAGGGTGATTGTGAGATGAAATGGAGGACCTACAGTTTAACGTGGAATCCGAACCACGGTGGAGGCCTGGCATTCCTCACATTCACAAGATGTCTTGTCAGAGGTGAAGGAAGGGTTTGGTAATCAGATAAATCTTTGCCGGGACCGAGGATTGAACCCCGGCCGCCAGCACAGAAGTCTGACACCTTACCCCTAGACCGCCAGGTCACCGACCATAAACTGTTGTAATAAAACTGTTTATATTTAAAAATATATAACACTAGTGTTGAATATGAAAAATTACTAATTATTTTCAACGCAATAAAAAACATTTTAGGTCTACTAAAATAAAAAGTTATTTTTCATTTATGTAAGTGCTTTTTTATAAATCATACCNAGCATGAATATTGATCTACACCGTTTAATACAGAAATACTTTTTTTTAAGCAAAATTACTTCACGTTAATCAGTCACAGCTACTTTAAGGTTTACTCAGCTAATCGGGAAGCAGTTAATATACAGCTTCTAAGCTCCCTGATTGCCAGGGTCCACGATCTATCACCCCAGGTAAAAGATTTGTTTAAGGACAACACCAACATTGAAATCCTAAATTTCGAAGCTTTTAGTGTGCCGGCCCCCCGGTTTCAGTTGGGACGCAACTGTTCTTTGGTCTTTTCTATCTGCTCTATTTAAATTAATTCAGATTTGAACCAATCTACTTGATCTGGGATCAAGTCTCACCCATCTGTATACAAGCTCCGTGAAATTGTCAGAACCACAAACGGCACAAATTCTTACACCCAGGTCAATATTTAGTGCTGAATTTGTGCCACAAGAATATCCTATATACCCGCCTCTGTGGCGTAGTTGGCTAACGCGCTAGTTTCGTGTTTAGCTTGACTGCTGAGGACGGGGAGATTGAGGTTCGAATCTCGGTCGGGTGAACCGGGGGTGGTTTTTCCTAAACGGTTTTCCACTTTCCCTCCACGTAAATGCGGGTTCATTACCTATCATTCAACCTTCCCAATTCCTAATCCATTAGAGTAATTAGTACTTAAAGCGTATAACCCGAATGGGTAGTAAGACGCGGTGACTAAATATTATTAATATCCTATACCCATAATTTGTGTCGATGTAGTTTTCGTGAAAACGCCAAAAAAAACACAGTGGGTGCCGCTGGAAGCACCCATAGCGGCACAAATTTTGAAACCTATACCAATGATTAGTGCTGAATTTGTGCCACAAGAATATCTTACTCTCATAATCTGTATCCCCATAGTTTCCATGAAAACACCATGAAACGATAAGTTGTGTTAACACCATGTTGTACTCAATACTGGCCAGCCCTCACTTCAAGGTCGACCCTAGGTTCTCCCGCCTGTACACCTTGTGACGTCATAGTTATATCCAACTGGGGTCCGCCATAATTATATGAGATTGCATCAAAGCTCAGACAAACATAATATGAGTGCCGTATATTTATGACCATAGTTGAAAAAAATAAAATAATCTAGGAACGTGAATATATCTGTTCAATATATTAATGAAATAATTTTTAAAATACACTCTTTTCTTTGAATAGCTAATGCTGATATTTTTCCATTTTTTTTAAACAATTTATATATCGAATCCCATTTAATTATTGGTTGTAGAATTGATAATTGTATACACCCGAGGCTAGATGAAGACTAATTTGAGGTACTGAATTCCTAGATGTTATAGTTTGCAGTCAAGTATTATTTTTACCATTATTATACTAAAATATATATTTAAAAAAAATGTATTTCTTCATCATCGGTAAAAAATTATGAAGGATTATGTTTAAATTGCGAATGCGAACACATAACACTGTCATGTTGCCGAATTTGTGCCACAATTCTCAAATTATGTTCTGCCATAGTTTTCATTTAAACGCATGCAAGCGTTGGGTGCTTCTAAATTCTTAAGCCTATGAAAATGTTGTGCTCAATTTGTGCCAAAAATATTGTGCATTCCCGTAATTTTTTTTCCGTAAGCCCGAAATAGTGTTTGTAAAAATATTCAAACACGTTGGGTGCTGCTAACTTTGCATGGTATCATCACTAAATTAATGGCACAAATTTCTAAATCTGTGACCTATTTCTTAGTTTTACTATAAATACATCCAACTCCTGTTATTTGTGACCTCATACTTTTCTGGAAAATATTAAAATACTGTGGATGCGGCTGGGGAGCACCATCAACAGAACAAATTCTGAGACCTATGCCAACATTAAATACCAAATTTGAGTCGTAAAGAATATCACACACCTATTGTTTCTGTCGCCATTTTTTTCATGAAAATACCAGTGGCCTCATGTTCAAATTAAGGAAGGTCGTTTAGAGGAAGTGCACCCACATCAGCGTGGAGTGTGTGTTTGTGTGTAAAAGGGGGGGGGG
>CABEEJ010002886.1:22904-84445 GCA_901482245.1 Timema douglasi
TACTTAAAAGATGTAAATACCGGAGTTGTTTCTATTATATGCCCTTTTATTTCTCTACCATACTCCAACTCCATTTTTATATTATTTTCTAATAACTTGAAGTTACTATTAAATAATATAAAAATGGAGTTGGAGTATGGTAGAGAAATAAAAGGGCATATAATAGAAACAACTCCGGTATTTACATCTTTTAAGTACCGTATGCAACATTTCATATATATATATATATATTTATATATAAATATATATATTTATAAATATATCTTATTAATATATAATATATACTATATATTAGTATACTAATATATAATATATATATATTTACTAATATATAGATATTTATATATACTGTATATACTCTTATATGAATATATATATATACTGTATATACTCTTATATGAATATATATATATATATATAATATAAAATATATAAAATCTACTTGGCTTTACCTGGAGAGAGAAGGGAAAATCTTATTTATTTGTTTGTTCATTTGAAGGAACTACAAGTTATTGGATAGAAAGCCAACTTCCAATTACAGCAGTTCACTGTATTAACAAAGAGCTACATTGGCATCTTAACTAAAATAAAATAATAAATTAGACATATTTAGAGGCAATTTAATGTAGTTCTAGGAAGTAATTTAGTAATCTGTTTTTGAAGAGAGCCTGTGGGCTGTCAAATAGGTCCATACGCTTATCATTGTTGCTTGTTAAATTGTATGTACGAAGTATGAGAGACAAAAACGAGATATACAAGTAATTAATAGATTGTTCATCACAAATTAATGAATCAATATTTATTGTCAGTTTCGACGGCAATAAGATAGATATCTTGATTTATCCAGCTCAAAAATGGTTAAGCTGGGGGAAAAGGCGACAATTATTCCAGGTTTACGTATATTTGGACTGACACAACAACATTTCTCAAAATTTTATTTACATTTAATACAATATAACTTATACATATTTACAAAAGCATCCTCATTTATTTTAAACACCAACAAGATAGAGCTTAGAATAATCCAGATAAACTTAAACAAGTTCAATTGCAATATTACAATAAAGTTCATTAAACAAAGAGATAATTTTTATATTTCTGACTCAACCCCTTCAACTGGTTATTATAAAAAGTATTCTATAATGTTCTAAATAATTTGTAGTGACAAATAAAATCATGAATAGTATCTAAATCGCCGAAAACATAAATTTAGTGTGAAATGATATATCCAATATGTACTGATTATCTTTCTTCAGTATTTACAAAGCAAAGATACTTATTTTAGGTTATTGCTAAGTAGTCTACAGAAACATAATCATTACTTTTAATGTAATTATCTACTGATATTGACTACTGATTGTCAAAATATTATTTTAATACAAATATTAACACATTTTATACAATGTTAGGTTGTATCCATTCCATATTAATTAAGTCAATACATAATTAGGTTTGCACTAAATAAAGTATATCTTTAATAACGGCACCTCTTCTACAAACATATTTTTTGACATTTTCCAAAATAAATTAAATACCTTTACAATAAAGTAAAAATACTAACGATATTATTCCAAAGAATCGGCAAGAGGGTTATGTTTCACGTGGGGAAAGCAAACAAATTGTTATATTTCCCCCAATTTTGGGATTACATGACGTTGGTTTCCAGTATGAGAAATTAGTACATACAGTACAACATATAACCAACTCGAAGAATCATCTCGATTACGTCTTATTTTCATTTAAGACGACGACAATGTTTCATCAACGTAAGATAAACTCGGGTATACAGGAGCAATACACGTTAGTCCTATTGACCTAAGGTTTGATGAGTTTCAAGTATGAATCGGGGAATTCAAACTTAGCGTGTAGAATGTCCTGGAGCTCTTAATTAGTTGAGCATGAAGCACCCTTTATATGTATCTACACAATCCATTTCATGGGTGTAGCGCCTACCACACCACCCCATCATTGGGGGAACTATAACCTAATATTGGGGGAACTATAACCTAATATTGGGGAAATTATAACCTAATATTGGGGGAACTATAACCTAATATTGGGGGAACTATAACCTAATATTGGGAGAACTATAACCTAATATTGAGGGAACTATAACCTAATATTGGGGGAACTATAACCTAATATTGGGGGAACTATAACCTAATATTGGGAGAACTATAGCCTAATATTGAGGGAACTATAACCTAATATTGGGAGAACTATAGCATAATATTGGAGGAACTATAACCTAATATTGGGGGAACTATAGCCTAATATTGGGAGAACTATAGCCTAATATTGGGGAACTATAACCTAATATTGGGGGAACTATAGCCTAATATTGGGGGAACTATAACCTAATATTGGGAGAACTATAACCTAATATTGGGGGAACTATAACCTAATATTGGGGGAACTATAACCTAATATTGGGGGAACTATAACCTAATATTGGGGGAACTATAACCTAATATTGGGGGAACTATAACCTAATATTGGGGGAACTATAACCTAATATTGGGGGAACTATAACCTAATATTGGGGGAACTATAACCTAATATTGGGGGAACTATAACCTAATATTGGGGGAACTATAACCTAATATTGGGGGAACTATAACCTAATATTGGGGGAACTATAACCTAATATTGGGGGAACTATAACCTAATATTGGGGGAACTATAACCTAATATTGGGGGAACTATAACCTAATATTGGGGGAACTATAACCTAATATTGGGGGAACTATAACCTAATATTGGGGGAACTATAACCTAATATTGGGGGAACTATAACCTAATATTGGGGGAACTATAACCTAATATTGGGGGAACTATAACCTAATATTGGGGGAACTATAACCTAATATTGGGGGAACTATAACCTAATATTGGGGGAACTATAACCTAATATTGGGGGAACTATAACCTAATATTGGAGGAACTATAACCTAATATTGGGGGAACTATGACCTAATATTGGGGGAACTATAACCTAATATTGGGGAAACTATAATCTAATAATGGGGGGAACTATGACCTAATATTGGGGGAACTATAACCTAATATTGGAGGAACTATAACTTAATATTGGGGAACTATAACCTAATATTGGAGGAACTATAACCTAATATTGGGGAACTATAATCTAATAATGGGGGGAACTATAACCTAATATTGGGGGAACTATAACCTAATATTGGAGGAACTATAACCTAATATTGGGGGAACTATGACCTAATATTGGGGAACTATAACCTAATATTGGGGAAACTATAACCTAATATTGGGGAACTATAACCTAATATTGGGGGAACTATAACCTAATATTGGGGAACTATAACCTAATATTGGGGAACTATAACCTAATATTGGAGGAACTATAACCTAATATTGAAAGTCTAAACCTACATTTTGGAAAGGAGAAATAAACCCTAAAACAGACTCCCCCAGGGGGGAGGAAAAGGGGGGGAAGAATGATGAACGGAACATTTAATCATAATCATTAATAGATTTTATAACATCTTTACTAACACTTTCTTTTTACAACCAAATATTTTACAAATAATCTGGATTTTTTTTAAATTCATAAATGATATAAATATTTACAAAGTTAATGTTATTTATAACTTGATTAAGTACAATACATATAAAAGTCTAGTCACATGGATGGTATGCCTGGCTGACTGGGCCGAGGGCTGATCCCAACGGGGGCAATGAGGGCTATTTTATGGCTATCAAATAGTGTTTATTTTACCATCCCTCCACTTAAATGAAGGGGTACTTGCATATTATATATTCTCCCTATCTTATCCTCTCTGAATCAAAACATATTTATTTAACTTATTACAAATACAGGTATTTCAACGCAAATCACAAAATAGCAGTTAAACATATTATTAACATTGCATGTACCTTTCGTTAACCCTTAAAGGTAGACCCTGATTTAAATAGGAAGCCTATTTCCGAACACCAACATTGATTGAAAGTCACTGAAATTTGCCTATTATAGAAGTATGTATTATTTGATTTAATAATATAAAGTTAATATAAAAAGTTATAAAAAGATGTTAATAATAGCAACTTCTTTATTGATTACTGTATAATTTATCTTTACATAACTAATAAAAGGACTAAGGATTTAAATACAATAAAAATTGCAATTTTGGCATGACGAGGCTCCTGTTTTCAAATAACGGGCTTCCTATGAAAATTATACTGTAGCAAACTTAACTTACATGGTTTCACTACAGCGTAGAATATAAGATAGGACCATAGTGTAATACGTCAAGGTAAGTCAGTCAAATTTCAGTGTAAATAAAGTGTATATATGCATTTACAAACTCATCGTTGCTTAAAAATACAAAATACAATAATTTATTCTTCCATACAATATAATCTTTAATTTCAAAATAATATTTATCTTTAAATTACATTAATTATTGCCATCAACCAGTTGAACAATTTTTTACTAAAGAGTTGTTTTTAAAATAATATTTTCAATAATTTTCATATTTATTTGGTAAGGAGCAATAATAGATACGGTTGTATCTTCTTTGGTCATCCTACAAAAATATTCTTCCATATAACACCTACAAAATTTACAAACTTTTCGATAGTACGGATTAAAATAAATAATCTTTATTACAAATAATACCTGAAGATGGTGTAACATTACAGAAACATGTCGTCATAAAAGACTAAAGCTTATATATAAAATAAGGAGAAGGGAATACAAAAAAATAACCAATAAGATATAATCTTATCATTTAAAATAATAACTTTGCCGTATTTATTTTATATTTTGATTACTCAAAAATACAAAAAATATTCTTGAAAACAAATAGTTGGTAACGTTTGTTTGCAATAACATAGCGATCAACTAGATGTCTAAAATATTGTTTGTATGAAATTATATCATTTTAGATTAAAACTGACTCACTATCTTGCCCTGATAATTTATTATTATTGCAATATTAGAATATGACCAACAAGATCATTACTGCCATATCGTTTAATCAGCAACATTTCTTCAAAATAATATATTAAAAAAATATATCAATTTTGTAAACAATACTATTTAAAGTTTTTGACATATATAAACTTCGAGGCGAATTTTGGACAAATGAAACATAATACGTTTGGCTTAAATATAAGGAAAATTTGATTTCAACCCAAAATTTAATATTAACACTAAACTACACTTTATTCATAGTTTTAATTTTTTACATAAGATTAAAAAACTATGTATAAAAGTAATAGTTACCAAAATTAAATTTATAAAATGATGTTAATCTATTCGATAATGTACCCCAGACAATTAAAGTATATTTCCACGAATCTATCGCCCTGTCTCAGATATTAATTATATTGTGTTAACGTATGGAGGGATTATCCGCTAGATATCCTATATTTTATAAATGCAAAGTTTTACTTAAATAAAGTGTGTCAGTCATTTTAACGTACTAAATATATCAATAATTTAATTCTTATAATTATATATAATAATTTAATTTTTATAATTATATATATATATATATATATACATATATACTCCAAATGCTTGATCCAACTCATTTAAGACACTATTCTAAAATAGTATACACTCTACTTATTCTACTAGTATAACATCTGCTCACCTGTACTTATTATACTGAGCCAGCCTTTTTCAAAAGTGAAGGTGTAAAATCGGTAAGTGTTGAAAGAACACTAAACAAAACACCTACTTACGTTTACCAAAAAAAATATAACGCGTGAAAAATTATGACACAAGTCCCTTCTCAATACTTAAGACACATTCTCGTTCTTAGAGAATATCATCAAGTTAAAAATTGTGTATTAATATTTCCTTTGGTATTAATCTGGGGGAGGTTAAAAAACAACAACAGCTATACATCAAATGTGTAAATAACCCTCCTAGTGAACACGACCGAAGTTTGAACCTCGTTTCTCTCTCGACACAGGCAATACATTATTTTGGGAGACCGATGCCTTGGACTGTTGAGTTTCTTAAAAGAATGTTATGGTGTTGGAATAACCGACGATACTCTCGCAACTCTGAGTTCTTGTGACTTCGGACTGTGAAGAAACATCCAAGCTGCCTTTACCCGTGAAGCTGATGAACCGTTTCGCTTCGTTAAGTATCTCCTTGATTGCACTCGCCACTTCATTGTGGTTGATGAGGTGGTCGAAAATAGCTGATAGATACTCTGCACGAGTTCTGTATCCGTGGTAAACGAATCCCTCCAAGTGTTTCGGTGTCATCCCTTTGGCCAAGAAATAAAGCGTACTATTGATGATGGATAACCCGTCCATATCTAAATCTTCTATATTGAAAGCCTCGACCAGTAGATTCATGTCCAAATCATGAGTTTGAACGCGAGTAGTGGTGACCAAACAGTCCAGCGAGGAAGCGCCGTAACCATCTAATATCACTTTGTCCTTGAGGAACAGTAGAGCGTCGTAAAGTTCCTGGTTTTGTACGATTTGGTTGTTTTCCAAAGCTGTCTCCATGATGGCGTGAAGGAGTGTCCCTTTTGTTTGGTACTGCTTGTAATTGAAACCTAAACCTAGTATCTTGGGAAGATCCGGGTCAACCAAAAATTTAAGGAGTATTTGAATCCTGGTGTCGTTAATATCTAAAGGAATCGCTGAAACTAGGGTATTAAAAGCTAGAATTATCTTTGGAGCTTCGCCTGTACTTTCAGCGCCAGAATCTCCCCGCAGTATTTCTAAGCATTCAGTGATAGGGGTGAACAAAGTAGAGTCCGAGGTGATGAGTGTCAAGTTTGAGACAAATTCTAAGATCCCCCGTAATAGCAATTCAGGTGAGGGATACGATGACACGTTGAATGAAGGCCCTAATATCATTGGTAAGTATTCGTCCTCTAGGAAAGATTTAATAAGTGTAGTGTAATCATAGATTGGTATGACAGTTACAAGCAGAGAGATATTCAAATGTTGGTCCCTGGAAGGGTCAAGTCTAACACGAGTAAAGAGAAGGGCCTCATACAATTCTTTAACATTTTTCACCGAGTTGTGTCTCAAAAGATTGTTCATAATCTCCATCAGCATCAACCTTGTCGAGAAGAACAAAGAAGAATCGAAACGTGGACCTAGTAGAGACGTAAAGTCTGACTGGCTAAGGAATGATTTCACCGTTTGAACCTTACCTGATTCATTCCCAAACAAAGACTTGCTCAGAGTGTCAAGTATTTCAATAATTTCCGCCATGGGTATTTCCGTTATAATAGGACCTCTTGAGTGAAGCAAATATTTATACACAGATTTAAGTGCAGCATATATTGGCTTATCGTTCTGTATGGATTGAATTTGCATAGCGTGTTTGGTTATAAAGGTTAAGTATTGGGACTTATCAGGGTATTGAGATTCATCTAGGGTTATATTTAGTATGGTAGAAATATTTTTCTGGCTTACAAATTTCTCTACGATATGCATTTGGTCTTTGTCAAGTGATAAAGCACTGGGCATCAATATAGGAGCCAAAGTTGTGGTGGTAGCACCATCATGATAATCCCTAGTTTTCTGAGCAAGCAAAATTAATAGATTAACAATGTCGCTTTGTGACTTTATTTCATCACGAGTCAATAGTTTATCAATCATCAGAGCAATAATATCTCTTTTAGTATGATATTTTTTAATATGGACGTTCAAGACATGTATTTGCTCGTAAAATGTTCTTAGCAAAGTTATTTCGTTTTCTGTAAATATGGGCATGGCTTCGATAATATCTTTAAAATCTGGTAGAGGAAGACTTTCTCCTTTCAATTTGTCTATCAAATTATTTATAATCTCAATAAGGGTGGTTTTGCCCTGAACTTCAGGGCGTGTAAGTAACTTTTCCAACAGCATTATTAGGATGTCTTCGTGAGAGTGAGATTTCTTTATCCGCAAGCGTAAGGAATGAATATGTTTATAGAGGTTTCGCAAGACAGTTATATCATGTTCAGTAAGGACAGCAATATCACGAATGGTATCATCGAAATCAGGAACAGGTATGATCTCTCCTTGTAGTTTCAGTAATAATGTTTCAACAAACTCCACTAATTGTGCATCACCTTGAACTTCTTTACGCAACAGTAGTTTATCCAACATTAGTATTAGAATATCTTTATGAGTGTGGCTGTGACTGATACGCAGGTGTAAACTGTGTATTTGATCGTACAGACTCTTCAGTACAGGTAGATCTTCTTCCGCCAGGACCGGAACATTGCCAACCATTTCCTCAAAACTTGGCGGAGGAACGGTTTCCCCCTTTATTTTTAGCAGCATGGCAGAGATCAAGTCTACGATTTCATGATTGTCTTTGACTTCGTCGTGTGTTAGAAGCTTCTCTAGCATCATTATTATAATATCTTTTTTAGAGTGATGTTCGTTGATCTCTAAGTTTAAATGTTGAATTTGTCTATAAAAATCTTTGAGGGCATTCTGTTCGTATTCACTTAAGAAAGGCACTGCAAGAACGATTTCATCAAATTCTGGTATTGACACAGGTTTAATCTCTTTGGTAGCGTTAGGTAATTTTTCATACACCAATTTGATAACATCATAAATTTGTCCCATATTTTGGATCTCAGGATTGAACATGGCTGTTTTTAAAATAGTCTTTAGTATTGACTTTGAATCTAAGTCTAGTAATTGTTCAAGCTGGAGATCCAATATTTGAAAAATGTCTGGAATCCTAAGAAATTGTGTGATCAGTGATTTTTCTGGTTCATCTAGCTCTAACGGTAAACTATCTATTAACATTTCTATGATGGGCTTATAGTCAGGTGATAATATAAATAGCCTTTTAGTTTCATGTATTAGTGTGAGAACTATCTGCGTTAGCTCCATGTCATGTTGCAAATCTATAAAGGTTTTGATTTGTCGAATTAATTGTAAAAATGTTATTGGCTCGGTTATTTCATCATTGAATTGATTTATTTTAATCTTTTGCAATAGTTCACTTGAGAATATAAAGCTTATTAAACGTTCCTTTTGTGCTAGAGATACATTTACAATGTTTTCATCTATGAACTTTATGAGGGGGAGTAACGAATATTCGGGTTTCTTGATAAGCCTCTCGTAAAATTTAAGAACAAGGACAAACGCTTGCTCAGTTTGGCTCAATTCTTTAATATCCAAGTGTTTTACAAGAGCTCTGTACAACAGTTCAACATCTGGGTATATTTGAAAATTAGGGGAGCCTTTAAAAATTAGTTTTGATGTTGGTTTTTTATCATAGTTTTGTCCTTTGTAGTAAATAGCTACAGATTTAATTACTGCTAATGCATTCTCATATAGACTTGGCAATAGCACACCCATGCTAATTATACTAGCTAAAGTGTTAGGTTGAAACTTACCACTTATTATCAGATCGATAAAATGCTTATAGTAAGTTAACGCGTCAAGCAATTCAGCCTTTTGTTTGTTATTTTCTGATTGAACTGCATTATCTACAACAAATTTTAACACAGATAACGAAGAAGAGTATTGCCCTGCTGGGTAGGGGGAAGCAGAATATTTTGATTGGTCACAGCTTTGTAAGAATCTTTTAAGGACTGGCACTTTTGAATTATTTTGTGTTTCGGGTATTGAAAGTATAATAGACATAACACTATCAGATACGTTAGAAAAAGTGTCAAAGTTCAAAAGCAAAGTGATAAATTCCAAAGCGTTGAATAATTGTAAATCTACCGGACTGAGGTTTGTCTTTGTTATCTGACTAATTAGTCCTCTTACAAGCGCACTTGTAGACTGATACTCGAGGATATCAAATGAAGGTCCAACAATGGATTCTATTTCTGATTGGGATAGTAATCCTTTTATAAGCGGTAGCTTGACCCTTTCTTCTGTGGAAGTAAGAAATAAAATAATAGCTATAACATTTGTTAATATATTTCTTTCTCGGGAAGGAAGTTTATCTTCATGGTCCAATTCTTTCTCGACCATGCGTATAACTTCTATCAGTGTGGAGTTGCTTTCTACTTCTTTCCATTGCGAAGCCAGTCTCAGTACTGCTCGAAGAACTAACCTCGGTGAGTCATGACTGGAATAATAAATATATTTGCCCAGACGGTGCTTAACGTTAGGTTGTTGAATGAATTGCTTGACGATGTCTATCTTTCGTTCTTCTATTTGGGGCAGTGCGACCAGGATGTGAGTCATATCCGACATGCCCAATTTTGTCACCGATACTTCTTCTTTCCTTGCCAACTTGTCATAGAACATCACTACAGAAATAACTTCTCTGTCTATTAGGCTCAATCTGCTTTGGATTGCATTTTTAAATGCTGCGATGACTAACTCCTTTGAGAACGTGTAACTGTCTACACTCAGACATCTATCAAATAAATATCTGACACGTGGGTGTAACAACATTGTTTTTATCAGATATAATTTTTTATTGTCCGGTGTGTTCGGGACGATTACTTCAACCACCAAAATGTTTGTGAGAATGTTCGGAGGGGATAGGTCAGATTCAATCACACGATGGCAATGCTTCAGTGCGGAAACGAGCGAACTGTCTTGATTTATTGATCCCATCGTCAAAGCGCGCTCTATTATTGTTCGAAGTAATAGTTTAGGGAATAGTTGGTCTTCAGTTTTTATGTATGTTCCCAACTTTTCATTAAGATGTGGCATGGATAAAAACTTATCAATAACAGGGATTTGTGACTTGACATCAAAGTTTGGCATCGAAGATAGTGACTCAACTAAATGTTTCTTTAATTGGAAAAGAGATCCATTTTCAAGGACCGTGTCGTAATACTCTATAGTATTGAAAATAATATAGTCAAGATATCTAACTTGTCCCTTATGAAAACATTCCAAAACCCCTTCTATCAAAAGATGTATAGTTGGGTATTCATGAACATCGAATAATGGATTTAAACTTTTCAAAACATTATTCCCCGTTAGGAACATTTGTAAGACCCACAATTTGTGTATATCATTGTCTTCTATATTTGTATTGTGATCTGTTGGAAAAGAAACGCATAAAGCAATCAGTTCTAATAGTATATTTGAACCCTTTTCTCGAACACCTAGCATAATTTTTAAAGACTCTAGAGTACCATTTAAAGTCGCGTTCATTTTTACAAAATCCATTTGAAGAGCATGGTTTACGATAGTATCCAGGAACAGATTAATAGACGGGTATTTCGAGATATCGAACGAAACGCCCACCATATTTTTCAAGTCAGGTAAATTAAAAAACCATTTGGCTAATATTAGATCTTGAATATTATCTAATTTAGGCAAAAGATATATTAATGGCATCGAGTCGTTTTCAAAGATTAGTTGAGGGGGTGTAATTGGCTCGAAAATGTTAAATAATCTCTCGCGGTTTCTGATCGTCTCCAGCAATTTTTTGTCAGCCTCACTTAATTTACTTTTCTTGATATATTTTATAATTTTTTCAAAAATAGATTTTATAGAAGGGGATTTATTAAACGTTACTGAAGTATCAAATAAAGAGTGTATGGGAGACTCTCCCAAAAACTTTAAAATCATTGACATTCTAAATTTATTATTGTCTTTTGGAAGCATATTATCTAGGGACACTACACTTATTAGAACATGTATTTGTTGATACGCAATCTCACCAAGATTTAACAGCTTGTAGAAGTACACTAAGGTGTCATAAAGAAGTGGAATTTTTCGAATTTTTTCATTTCCAATTGAAATTTCTAGGACATCTCTTAACAACTCTTCTATTGAAGTGTACTTAAATAAAGAGAAGGTGGAGTTACTTAGAATGTTTGTACTCTCAGGATGTAATAGGAACGTCTTTAGACCATCTAATTTGTTATGGTCTGTTGTATTAGGAATCAGTTCTGTGACCAATGGAATGTATCTCCATAGCTCTATTTCTCCTTTCGTTTGTACTAAAATGTCGAAAAACTTCAAAGATTTAAAAACTGCATCGTCAATGTGACTTAATTGTACATTTGTTAACTTTTCTATTGTACCTTGCAGCAATAATGTTACAGAAGGATAATCTTTGATTTCAAAAGAAGGACCTAATACCTTAGAGATTTTATTTTGTCTAAACAGCATGGTTAAGTAGCTCAACTTATCAGGAAGAAGCAAGTTTACAGAAATAATTTCTAGCAACACTGATTCTTGGACTGAAACAGAATTTTGTACCAATTTTCCATTGTAATAAAATAAAACATCCCTCAGAGTTGAATTCTGTTTGACAAAATCTGATACTAAAGCAGTAGATATAATAGCTTTCAGCAGTTGTTCGGGTAACCGGTGGCTTTTTTGATTGAAATCTGCACCTAATATATCCTTTAATTTAGGATTTTTCAAGAACCATGTGATACTATTTACTATATTTTTTTCTGATACATCGGGTAGAATTAATAATAACGGCGTCACATCCAGGAAAATATCGAAATGTGTGTCCTCGGTAAATTCTTCTTCTGTAAGAACTTTATTGAAGAAATTTACATACTCATATATATTCATGTCGGCATTTGTTAGCCTACTTTTTACAACGTATTTTAAAATATTTTGAAATAAGATTTCTGTTGTTTTATAATCGTATAATTTAAATGAGCTATCGAATATTTTGATAATGTTTTTCTGTGATAAGAAAGTATATATAATCATTAGATCTGAATCCATTTGTTCGTTTAATAAAATCATTTGAAGAGCTATGATACGAGTAAACATATTTGAGTTAGAATCGAGCTTTGTATTATCGCACAGAGTTTTGAAGTGCCGCAACGTATCTAACAACACCGGACTGGTTTCTGCTGTTAATGAGACTATTCTTTCTATACCATCATATACTATCTTGCTTAAGATTTTTTCCGATTTTGAAAATCCTTCCCAATCATATTTCGATGTATAGTTATAGATCAAGTTTGACTCTAAAATATATTCTTTAAACGTTTTAAGTCTTAAACTGTCAGTTGTAAACGGAATATTCACCAACAATGACATCATTGGTCTAGGTATAATTTGGAGAACAGAAGTGTCCAACAGGTCATAGAAGAATTTCAATGAATCGAACAAGGGTTTATCTACTAAACTAAGACGATCAGACAATACGTGTTCTACAATCCCTCGAAGTAGTAAAGAATTGCTGGGATATGCTGACATGTCAAACGATGCATTCATTATTTCTGCTACTCTAGGTTGATTCAAATACCCTTTTATTATAATAATTTTCGGGGTAGGTCTAAAGTCAGATACAAGAAGAAACAAAGAAACAATTCTTGTGAACGTGTGATGCTTTAAATAAGTATACTCTTCTTCCAAAGAAAACAAAGAGTCGAAAAACATCATACTTTCATATAAAGTGTGATTTTTTATTGTGTTTGGAATGTTAAGAGATTGTTTTATAAACATTTTAATGCTCATATAGGGCAAGTATTTGTTTCCTATTGATAAGTCTAACATTTTCTTTACGTGGGGTTGAGATAAATACAATTTAATCTCTTTAATTCTAGTGACGTCAGATGTATACGGTAGAGACACAAGTATAGGTGCTATATCCAGTGAGATATTTGGCTTTATTAAAACACTCTCGGCTCTAAATATCCGTTCATAATATCTTAGCGAATCGTATATGTGCGCGTCATAGCTACTCAACAAACTTCTCAGGACATATCCCATCACAGATCGGAACAAGTCCGTAGTTGTTTGATGTTTTCTAATGACAAAAGAATGATCTAAGATTTTTTTCATTCTGGTTTGTTTAAGGAAACTTTCTACTATCGGTATATTAAGGTGGGCCTCATTGTTGGGCAGAAAAGCTTGAAAAGAAACAAAATCCACCAGTCCATTTGATGTGCCTGTTATCCTTTCAGTAGTGAGTAAACTATCGTATAATATAATAGCATTCAATAAATTTTTATCTTGCTGGACGGATCTATCAGACAAAGACTGCTTCAAGATGGCCTGTAGCAATATATCTAACGCAGGGTAGGAAGAATCATTAAAAGAAGAACCTAAAATAGAATTTAAACTTCCGGACAGTATAAATTTCTTTATCACGGGCAGTTTTGAGTTGTCCGTCGAGTTTGGTAGCAGAGCCAATGTTGAGGTGATAATGTCAGACACGTTAGTCATTTGTCGACCTTGTAGCAAATCGTCGTAAAACTTGAGAGTCTTCAGTAGTACAGCGTCTTTGCCACTCAATCTTTCAACTATCACATGCTCCATAGCGCCCCGAATCAACATGTCAGCTGACGTGTAATCTGATAGAGTAAACGTAGAATCGAAAAGAATACTGACCCGAGGATTCTCCAAGTAGGACGTTATAATATTTGTTTTAATATATTCTGTCGTCTCCGGAAGTAACATCCATATTGATAATACATTGGCGACAGCTTTATCGTCGTAGTTGTTTGTTTTGTTTTCCTCTGTCATCATTGCATCATATATATGCAAGCATTTTAACAACCCGCTGTTGTTTGATACAAAAGAAGTTTGTAACGCCTTCTTTATAATAGCATGAACTAGCATTCTCGTAGAAGTATACTTTCCTACATCAAATGAAGTATCGAGTAAGTTTATCAAATTTGAATAACTCAAAAATCCCTTGATTGTTTTAAACATGATCACATCGTCGATGTAGGGCAAGGCTACCAGTAGAGATTTGGTGTCGGAAACATCTCGTATTACACGTTGTTCTTTTAACTTATCCTTCCTTAAAAGTCTCTCATGCAATTTAATCTTAGCTAATACCTTAACATCCACACGTGTGAGTTGGCTTTTCATTGCATGCATGATAATCCCGCGGATCAGGAGATCAGGAGATTGGAATTTGTTTATTTCAAAGGATGGTTCTAACAAACGTCTAAACAAATGTTGATCCACAAATTCTTTCAACACTGATAATACTTTGCTTTCTAAATAGCTTGTAAGTAACAAGCGGATCGCTAAAAAGTTAGTTAACATGTTTGAAGACATTGATTCTAGTTTGAGACTATTTTCAAAATATGTAAGCGTTTCTGTTAAATATTGATCGTCTAGATAAATGTTTGATTGTAAAGCGTGATTAATAATTCCTCTTAAAAGTGTATCTATTTTTAGATAATCTTTCATCTGGAATGAGGAGCCCAACGTCACGATTAAATTTGGTTGCAATAAAAACGCACTGAGTCTTCTTATTTTAGCGGTGTCAGTTGTGTATGGTATTGCGAGAAGTATTCGGTCTGGGGTTACAAGGGAAATGATCTCAAGTAAACTTTTATAGAACCAAAGAGTGTCCCACAAAACAGAGTCCAAACGATTAATTTTCCCCACTATTACGTTCTCGATTACGCCTCGAAATAGTTGGCCCGTTGTGGGATACTGCGCAAGGTCAAATGAGGACTTGAAATAGATTAAATTAACCCTTTGATTAAGATAACTCTTTAAGGTGATTAGTTTAGTTTCGTCATCGCCAGGTATCCACAAAGAAAGGGACATAATATTTAGTAAAATACTTTCGGATTCTCGTAGTTCATTTTTATCATCGTTCAATAAGTCTGCGTAGAACTTTAGTCCATTTGCTAGAGTCGAGTTTTGTTGGACGATTTTTACTTGTAGAGCACGTGTTATTATGCTTTTTAGTAAAATTCTTGTATCTTTATACTCACCCAGTGACATGTTCATACCTAAGATACTTGCCAAGTCTGGTCGTGTAATTAGCCGTGCTACCTCTTTAAAAAAGGTTACACTAGTTCCGTTTGTCATTAAAACAATTAGGGGTACAAGATCTACCGTACCATTTCTTACCAGGGGCAGCTCTGGCTCTTCTGGTGTGACAATAGCCCTGTATAAGTCTAACACATTTAGAATGCTCTTATCAATATCATTAAGTTTACCTTTGATTGCATATCGCCTTACATCATTAATTAGTAACTTCATGGATGTATAGTTGTTAACATTAAATAACAAGTCAAATAAACTGGAGAGTTTAGCTTGGGACAGTAACAGTTTTACTAGTGGCAAAATGATATCCGACTCAATTGGAAGCAAAACTTTTAGACAAACAATATCAATGAGGACGTCCGAAACTGATGGATTAAGTAATTCTTCGTTTAGTTTTGTATTGAAATATTTGAGAGTTTCTAGTAAAATACCATTATTATAAACAATTTCCACAGTCAAAGCTTTCTTTATGATAGTCAAAAGTAAATTATCTTGCGACAGTTGTGTTTTGAAGTCAGGGCCCAAGATGTCTTTTAATAAAGATTCATCCCTCAGAAAGTCATGAAATATTTGCAATTTTGTTTTGTTTTCCGTGTATGGCAAATCAAAAAGAAATTGCGCAAGAAAATATGATGGTTTAGTAAGTTCTTCTGCAGATATTATTTGGTCATACAAAGTCAATTTATCCAAAATTGCCTGATCTACATGAGTTAATTTGTTATTTCTGAGGTTAAGAGTTTCAATAATTCCTCGTATCAACAAATCTACCGTCGGGTATTCGTTTATGTCAAAACTACTACCTAAAGCATCTGTGATAAAATATTGTTTTAAGTAGGCTTTAATTGTTATTAATGTATATGTATTACTGTCGTAATTAAGAAACAGCATGGAAATGATGTTTATTAACCAGTCTCGAGGGGGGTAGGATTTATGTGTTTCCTTGGCAGGTATTTCTTCATTATATGACCCTAAGATATTCAGAAGTGTTGAGTTAGTCCTAACGAAAGTTAAACTCATTGATTTAGTGAGAATTCCTTTCAGAAGAAGTTCTACTGTTGTGTAATGAGATATATTAAAGTCAGTGCTTAGCATAATCTTTACTTCGGGCTGCAAGAAAAACCATTTTATCACCGCAATTTTAGATTTGTCTGATGGTAACGGTAACAGAGGTACTATAATTTCGGGTTGAAGCACTTGCTCTATAATTTGAATATCTTTGCTTTCTTTTCTAAATAACCTACTGTAGTATTTCAACGAATCCAAAACTTTTTTATCGACATCGCTAAGTTTACCTTTCAACGAATAATAAATAACTCCATCAATTAAAAGTTTAATTGAGTTGAAATTCTCAATACTAAATTCAGTACTTAATATATAACCTAGCTGGGGCTGTGATAAAAATGTTTTTATTCCTAATAAAATGGTGTCATTGGGTATTATACCCATTATTAATACCTGGAAAGATATAAAGTCTATTAGAGCATTTTTGTTCTTGTTTATTGATGCTAAAGTTTTGTTATAAAACTGCAAGGCATTTTCCAACATAGGATTTTCCATAAATAAATGTAAATTCAAAGAATGCTTTATTATACTTCTAAGCATGATATCTGGTCTTTGATAGTTACGTAGACTAAAGTCAGGACCAAGACTTTGAGTCAAGTTTGGTTGTGATAAAAAATTAACCAAGACGGGGAGAAAAACAGAGTCATTAACATTTGGTAGTGAAATCAAAAGCGATGTTACATGGTTATAGAAAATCGGAATGGAACATGATTTTATTAACTTATTATAAAACCTTAAAGAACTATAAAGGGATACATCCTCTATGGATAGTTTGTCTTGTATAATATTATCTATTATTCCACTGAGAAGCAATGATTTACTGGGATAATCTCTCACATCAAAGGACGGATCAAAAAGTTTCAAACCATGAAACTGGTTAATAAATCGTTTTGCTATACATAAAACAACTTCTTGGTCCTCTTCAGGGACAGTTAGAACTAAGGAAACTAGATTAGTTAACGTGTTTTGGTGAATGGGTGAGTTCACTTTCTCGTCAATCAACAATTGTTCATAAAATGTCAACGTTTCTAGAAGAGTAGCGTTCTTTTGAACTAAATTTGTTTGGATACCAGCCTTTATTATATCCCTCAATAAGAGCCGAGGAGAGAAGTAATCAGATTCAACGATCATAGTGCCTAAAATTTCTCTCAAATGAGGTAAGGTTAAAAACCACTTGAGTATTCTTGTTTGGACATCATAGTGTGTTGGCGGTATTAATGACAGGAGATATGTGCGATTTTGATATATATCTTTAATCATTTTGGGTTTTTTTGGTGTTACAAGTAGCCGATAGTAAAACCACAAATCATTAAATACTTTTTTGTCCAAACCCTTTAATTTTTCTTTAACCAAGTGTTGAATAAATCCTTGGAAAAACAAATGTATGTCGGGATAGTTCTCAAATTTTAAGTTTGTGTCTATCATTCTGATCAACCTTACTCTCAATAGGAACGATTTCATTAGCTGGAGGTTTTCGTTTGCCATATTGTTGGGAAGGAGCGACCACAGGGCGACAATATTTATAAGAACTGAGGGGGAAGTTTCAATATTTATTCTACTTAATAGAAGATCAAATGTCTTGAGTGCCATTATAAGGTCTTCATCTTTGTTATGTAAGTTGAGCTCAATTGCTTTTTTGATAACACCGTGTAACGCCATTTCGTTTGTTGGAAAACTCTTAACTTGAAAGGAGGGCCCAAGCATCTTAAACAGCTGTGGCTGCAGCAAGAACTGTTTGATCTTTTCGACGAGGGATGAATCTTCAGAGAAGGGGAGTGACACAAGTAGAGTTACTATGGTGTCAGAAGTATTGGTCAAGGAACCTTTGAACAGAAGAAGATCGTAGAACTTTAGAGATTCAAACAAAGCTCTATCCACATCACTCAATTTGTTGATCAAAACGTGATCTACGATGCCTCGTAGTAGTAATTCTGTGGTTGGATAATCCCGTGAGTCAAACGAGGGTTTTAATATAGATACTGTTTCGGTTTCAAATAAAAAGTTCTTGATCACTTCTATCTTTACATAAGTCTCAGGGAGCAAGATGATTAATGATACAACACTCAGTAATACATTTTCCGAGTGCTTTACTCCAGTTCTCTTGTCTTTATCTAATAATTCTCTATAAACATTCATAGTTTCATGCAGAGGAGAATTGTTTAGAACTAATCTAGTTTGTAAAACTTGGTTGATAATGCCCATGATTAACGACTTGGAGGAATTGTAATCAGAAACAGAGAACGAGGGTCCAAGTATGAGTTTGATGTTTGTTTGAGTGAAAAAAACATTGACTCTGCGTATATGCGCACTAGAGTTTATTTTCGGAAGTAAAAGAAGTAACCTAGTTGATTCAAGGGTGATTTCAAGAGGCGGAATAACAAGTGGAACTAAATCAAGCTGTTTTGCGAACAATCTGAACATGTATAAAACCTCAACGTCCAAGAGACTCAAAACTCGATTTTCAATAAATGACAATATTCCCCAGATAATTTCTGGTACATTATTAAACTTGTTCATTTCAATTGAAGGGTTTAAAACTGCAGTAATTGTTTTTTGTTTTAAAAATAGTTTGAGAATGTCTTTAGTCAAGTCTTCGTCGTTAGTTGGAAGTAGAACAGCAAGGGCTAATGTATTGATTAGTATGTCTTTATAATTTGAGAAAATTAATGATACATTTAAGAAATACTCAATGCGAATTGACATTGAGTAGATGGAAGAGTTATTTGACACCAAACCCATCTCCCGACTTTTTATCAATATTCGAAGAAGAGCTATATCGGGAGGTAAATTTGATATGTACGCCAGTGATAAACCTAAGGATGTTAGGTTATAATTTACCAAAAATCTTTTAATTAAGTGTATATCTGAGCTGATTGGTGTCTTAGGTATAGACATTATAATAGAAATGATAGTTTTCGGGAGTGTGGTCATACAACCGATTTGTGTAATCATTTCATAAAACTTCAAAGCATCAAGTAATGACCTATCAATTTCATTCAACTTATTTGGTATTAAATTTTTAATTACTCCTCTTAATAGCAAATCTAGGGTTGGAAAGTCGTTTAAGGTAAAATTTGGGTTTAGAATGGCCCTAAAATAAGGCTGGTTAATGAAAGTTCCAATTGTTGACATTTTAAACGGGTAGTTAGTGTTAGGTATGAAAATAAACAAACACATTACCTGCATCAGAAAAGGTTTATCTTGATGTGTTTGCCGCTCTTCTTTTTCCAATAATTTACTATAAAACGTCAACGTGCTTGACAGCGTCAAATTCATACGTACATTCTCGTTTTCTAAGGCATATTTAATAATATTTTTAAATACCAATGTAATTGTCGTGTCTTTTGCACTAGGGTTGGCCAAAATGTCTTTTAAGTCAGTATGTGAAATGAACCAAGTGATAGTCGTCATCATTAAAATATCATCAGTGGTCGGAATTGTTGATAAAATTAACAATTTGTTATCAGTGACATTAAATTCGAAATTAAAATGTTCACTTTCTGGTGTAAGCAGCTGTACATACATTTTCATCGAGTTCAGCACTTCCGTGTTGATATAAGACAGCTTTACACTGACTAAATGATAAATTAAACCTCTTATAAGTTGATCGGCTGTTGAGTAGGATTTAGGGGAAAAAGATATTTCTAGAAGGTTTTTGTATTTTGGTTGAGTCAAGAACTCCGCCAATACGCGTACATTAATATCAATTAAATATGATGGAAGTAAAGCCTGCAGCGAGATCAAATCAAGAAGTATATTATCCAAGGGGAGATACAGTTCTTCATCGTCTAATACCGCATCGTAGGAAGCTAGGGCTTCCCACAAAATACTTTGTTGTTTGACAATATACAAATTCAAAGCGTGTTTTAATATTCCTTTAAATAGCAAATAAGGTGTGGGGTAGCTATATCCGTTGAATGTAGGTCCAAGAATTGCTAGTAAATTACTTTGCGAAAGAAATTGTTTCAATATGCCGACGTTTGTATTGTTGGGTAAATTTGGGATTAGTATATGTATATAAGACATAAAGTTTGCACTTTTAGGATTCACATCGCATTTTAAAATGTATCCGTATAGTTTTAACACTTGTAGAAGGCGATGGTCCAGTTCAGTGAGCCTCTCTTGGATAACGTTCATTATGATTCCTTGTAGTAGCTCTAATGGTGATAGATACTCATAGGTATGAAAATATGGAGATATCACATCGATAAGCCTGGGCTGATCTAAGAATATCTTTAGTGAAATCAACTTATTGGCATCCTCGTTTGGAATAAGGACGAAAAGACAAACAAAATCTAGCAGAGGGTTTTTCAGACTCGTCGAAGTGTTTTCTTTTTCAAGCAATTCCCTGTAAATGCCGACTGTTTCTAATAAGGTGCTGTTTTGTTTGACGAATTGTAGACCTAGTAGATGGTGAACTGACTCAATAAAAGCTGATTTGAGTGATGTGATTTCTGTTTCATTGAAAACTTTTTCCATTAATAGATTAAACTCAGGGCGTGCTATTACCCATTTCATTATTTGTAAATGCGTGCTGTTCGAAGCCACTGGTAGAAGTGGTAGTATCAACAATGCCTTACGTTTAATTGACAGTTTTATACTAGAAGAATCGGAAGGACGACTCAGAAATATGTTTGCATAAAATTTGAATTTCATTATGATATCCTTTTCTAGTGGACTAAGAGTTTCTGTGTTGATATGATTGACGATACCATCCAACAAGAGTTGTAGTTTATTGTAATTTTCAACCCTAAACGACATGTCGAATATATCAAATTTAGGAAGAGTTATGATATACTTCATTATCTGTAAACTCCATTCCTCTTTTGTGCTAGGAAGCAAAACTAGGAGAGAAATTAAATCAAAAACAACGTTTTCTTTACTGTTATTGATAAGAGTGTTGTAATATGTGATTGTTTCATAAAGGTCTGGTCTATTTCTTACCTCGTTTGCATCTAAATAACTTTTAATTACGTCTTTCAATAACACATCCAAAGAAGGAAAGTCTCTAAGATTTAAATTCAAACCTAGTTCACTTGTCAGATTCTTTTGTAACAAGAACTTCTTAATGATACGTAATTTTGTAAAATTGTCTCCTTTGGGCAAGGATAAAATGAGAGCTGTTATAATGTTTGAGCTATTGGTCGTAATGTCTCTGGTTTGTAAAGCGATTTGATAGAATCGTAAGGAATTGAGAAGTTCTTGGTCAATCTCACTTAGTTTTAACTTGTCTACATGATGGATTACACCTGTTAGCAGTGAATCTACTGTACAATATTCATCGATATCAAAGTTTATTCCAAGCAGCTGTTCAAGTTTATATCGTATTAATACATCTCGAACTTTTGACAGTTTTAAAGACTTCTCTGCATTGGGAAACAACAAAATAGAAAAAACAAAAACTAGAAGATGGTTCTCAACTGTTATATTTGCATTACTATTGGCCACCAAAATGTCGTAAGTAAACTTGATTATCTCTGAAAGCGTCACGTTTTCTTGAACGGCGGTTGTACTCAGAGCCATCTTAAAAATTCCCTTCAATGTTTCTTCAGGTGACGACAGTGAAATATTTTCAAAATTTGTTCCTAAAATAAGTTTTATGTTTGGTTGTTTGAGAAACCATGTTACTGTGCTGACCTTTGTAATTTCATTGGTGAAAGGAAGAGCCATTAAGATAGGCTCAATATTTTCGATAGGACTTACACTTTGAGGACTTATAGTTTTCGTGCGTAGAAGTCTAAGGTAGTATTGTAAGGCTGGGAACACTTCCCGGTCGACCTCATCCAACTCGTCAATGCTCGTGAACTCAACGATTCCACGCACTACACTAGTAAGTGTCGCGTACTCTTCTGTGTAAAAAGACCACCCCAAAACATCCCTAAAGACCGTCTGGTTCAGGAAAACCTTGGCAACGCCAATGTTAGTAGTGTCCCAGATGTCTGGTAGTAAACTGATCAAGCATAAGAAAGAGGTCAGGGGAGATTTGATTTGTTCGGATTTCAAAACATCGCCGTAAAATATCAACGCGTCTGTCAACGTCGCGTTGTTTACTGAGAGGTCGTGTTCCAAAGCGTGTTTTATAATACCTCTTAGCGAATGTATTTCCGAAGGAAATTCGTTAACTTTAAATGTTGTTCCAAGCTTTTCAATCAGTTTAGGCTGCTCTAAAAAGTCTTTGATCAAGAGGAGGTGTGATCTGTCCTTTGTGTTCGGTATGAGAATATTGAAAAACATAGAATCTTTACTAACTTCTGGTCTTATTTCTAAAATAGTTTCATAAAACCTGAGCGTATCAAGCAATGTTTCGTCTACCTTAGTGAGAGCGTTCGCTTTGATGTGATGCGTGACTCCACGTATAAATTGATCAGAAGTGAAGAACTTCGATACGTCAAGTGATTTTTCAAACTTCAAAATTATATGAGGCTGCTGAACGAAACTCTTAATCATAGAGAGCTTCGTGTTATACTCTGTGCTCGACAGAAACAGTGAAAGTGAAATAATATTCGTCAATAAATTGTGGTAATTTTCTTCAGGCACTGAGGTTATAGTATTGTCGTAACTCTCTAGTGTTTCTAGCAATTCCGTGTTTTGTTGAATGGAGGGTATTTTGAGTGCGTGTCTTATTATACTTTTAAGAAGTAAAAAGTTCGAGGAGTGCTCAAATTCATCAAAGGATGGTCCTAGTTTCGAAAACAAATTGGGTTGACTCAGGAACCATTTCATTGTAGATAATTTATGGACATCGTTTACTGGCGGGAGCAGCACAAGCAGGGGGGTAGAATCCTTAGACGTATCAGGTATATTTATATCGGTGTTTTCCACTCTCAATACCTTGTCATAATATTGGAAGGTTTCCAACAAAACTGTATCCTCCTGCCCTAGTTTCCCCTCGTTCACGTGTTTTATAACTGCATGAAGCAGTAATTCTTTCGTTAAATGAATCTCTATATTAAAGGAACTTTCCAAAATATGTTTAACCTTGTTCTGAGAAATGAAAACCTTCATGGCTTTTAGATTTATCAAATCAAATTGTTTTGGCAACATCACCTGTAGTGAAAAGATTTCTATCAAAACGTGATCTGAATAGCCTTTATTTGCTGCAGTATTAAGTACGTTGTCGTAAAACTTCAAAGACTCCACTAAAGGTGAATTTTCATGAACTGAAGTAACTGATAGCGCACGTTTGATAATTTCTTTCAGTAAAATATCTGGCGTTTCGTATTCTTCCCATATAACTTCATGACCTAAAAACTCTCTCAAATTCAGTCCGAGTAAAAAATCTTTTAATATAGGTAACAATTCGTTATCTCCAATATCTGGCAGGATAACTAAAATAAACAAAATTTCTAAACTGATAGATGTCACAATTGGCTTGTTCATTTCCAACAACACTTCAAAAAACCTCAATTTTTTCACTATAATCTTGTCGATATTACTTAAACGATCATCTAAAGTATTATTCACTATTGTTTTAAAAATAAGTTGCACATTAGGAAACTTAGAAAAGTCAATACTTCTCTGAAATAAGTGCCCTGTGCTAGATTTACTGACGATCCCGTTTAAAACGAGCTTCAACTGTTCTTCTTCGGCGATCAACAATAGAAGAGGGATAAGGTTAATTATAGTGCTGGGTGGTGGTTCTTTCTCTTCTCTATACATAAGTTTGTCATAAAACTCCAAAACTGGCAACAATGTACTATTTTGTTCAAACAATTTTATCTGCATCGCCTTCTTGATTACTCCTACCAACAATAAGTATGGTGTCGCAAATACTCCTGATTTCATTTCCGGTTCTAATATGGTGTTTATATTGGGCTGTGACAAAAACCAATGCATTGTTTTCATTTTGGAAAAGTCGCCGACTTTTGGCAGCACAAAAATAAGAGGTTCAAGGTTTGTTGAAGTGGTCCCTCGTACATCTGGTTTCGGAAGTTCAGTTTGAACGATTTTTTCTACAGGACGAATTATTTCTATGACATTTGAGTCTAGATGGCTTAATTTGGTCGTGATAACCTTATCTATTACACCTTTAAGCAAAAGTTGAGGGCTTAAATACTCGTCAAGGTGTGATATTTCGACCATATTGCTGGTTATGTTACTCTCATATATATACGTTTTCAGTAACTGTAAGTTTGAAAACTCTGTGTCACTCGGTAAAAGAACTTGCAAAGTAATTAAGTTAGTTAAAAAATTATCTGTCACCTGTGGCCTCTCTGTAAGTACCTGTTCATAATATCTAATTGCATTGATTAAGGGTAGGTTTTCTTTTAGTATAGATATGTTTTGAGCTTGTTTGAGTACCCCGATAAGAAGCAATTTAGTGCTAGGAAAGATAGAAATGTCAAAATTGGGTCCCAAAATTTCAAGCAAATCTTCTTGCAACAGAAACTTTGTTATTGTTGGTAACATTGAATTATCTGTAGTGTTAGGGATAAGTATAAGCAAAGAATTAGAAATATTAGACTTACTAGAAAGTAATGCAGGTAATCTATTGGTCAATAATGTATGGAAACGCAAATTTTCCAAAAGCGACGTATCAACAACACCTATTTTGGTTTCGTCAACGTTTTCTATTATTCCACGAAGCAGGAGGTCGATGGATTTGAACTTGGATACGTCAAACTCTGGATAAAATATTAAATTCACTCGCTTTTCCTTTACAAAATCTTTTATCATGGCCAATTTTTGGTTCCCTTCAAGATTAGGCAGGAACAAAAATTGAGAAACGATTTTAGTCAATGTGTTTTCAACAGGTTCCACTACTATATCTGGCTCGAGATTTTTGAGACATAGTTTTAAGGTTTCAATTAGTACTTTATTTTCTGTAATGTATCCTATTTTCATTGCCTTATTTATTATACCGTGAAGCTGAAGGACTGGTGTTGGATAGTCAAAAGATTGAAAATCGGAACCAAGCACCAATTTCAAATCGGGTCTAGTTAAAAACCATTTTAAAATTTTAACTTTAGGAAAATCAGCAACTAATGTTAAGAGAGGTAGAACTGGAGTTATATCGTCTAATATACTTGGAGGATTAATCACAATGGGGTTTATTTGTACTAGCTTTTTATAAAAAACAACTTTCCTCAGAATGTTGGTGTCTAGTTCATTTAGTTCGACGAGGGATATTTTATTAATTAACCCATAGAACAACAACTGGGGTGTGATATATTGCTCTATTTCTATGGGCTCCTTAAAAAAAAGTGACAATTTTGGTTGAGCTAAGTATGCTCTAAACATTTGCATATTTGAATGTTCCGTTTTTGAAGGAAGTAATGCGTTTATACTTATAATCTCTGATAAAACATTCAGTTTCATGTCACTTGCTGGCTCAATGGCCAAGGCAATATGATACTGTTTTAGAGCATCTATTAAAACAGGCTGTTTCTGAATATACACGTTATTCACTGCCTTTCCAACAATACCCTTTAATAGTAAATATGGAGTATGGTACAGGGATGTATCGATCCTTAGTATTTCAGTTAAATTAGGCCTCAGCAAGAAATTCTTGATAATCGGAAGCTTAGAATTGTCTTCCAAGTAGGGCAAAAGTATCAAGACAGAGTTTATCAAGTCATTAGTACTTGGAAAAGGGGTAATAGTTTCTTTAGTTTCAAGCACAGTCGAGTAGAACGTTAGAATATTGTGAAGCGTGTTGTCTAATGGGTTCAATTTATGTTTACTCACGTGGGTGATACAACCACGGAGCAGGAGGTCTGTAGAGGGGACACTCAACAAATCAAAACTTTCATCTAATGTCGAAATAACTTTAATGCCGGATATTAACTGTTTGGTTATGGAAAGCTTACTCTCCTCTTCTAAATGAGATAGCAGGGTCAACTGTGGTAATAATGTTGAAAATACCATTTCTTGTTGGACTTTTTCAACACCAAGACTTTCGTTCAAGTTGACCAAAATCTTCAATAGAGGCAAGTTTTTAGTTATCGACTTTACATCAAAGGTACGCACAACAATTTTTTTAAGTACCAATAAAGGTAGTTCCTTTTCAAATTTAGAAAAATCCAGTCCTAAGATATTATCTAAATCGGGTTGTTTAATGAACCAACGAATTATATCCACATTTTTAACGTCTTCGATGTAAGGCATCACCAATAATAAAGAATTAATAGGGAAATATACGTCTGAGTGTTTTTCTTCTGTATATCCCGAAACTATCTTTTTGTTTTCTGTTTCTAGTACGTCAATAAATATGGCGTCTTCCTCATCGAGTTTTATGTTGACCGTGTAATGTACAATTGCTCGTAGTAGAAGGTTAGGCGTATCATAGTTATCTAAGTTAACGGAAGGAATGATGTGTTTTATATTATTGTTTGTTATAAACGTTTTCAGAACAATCCGGTTTGAATAATCCATCGTACTTGGAAGCAGGAACTGTATGGCAACCAACTTCATAATAGCTCGCGGGGTTTTTAATTCTATGGGCGTTTCAGTTAAGATATGGTCGTAGTACGTCAGGGTGTCTAGGAGAATCGGAACTTGCGCTCCAAATATTCGAATACCTTGTTTTATTACACCCCTTAGGAGAATTTGGTACGTAGGGAACAGCGAAATGTTAAAACTAGGTCCTAAAATCACAAAGAGATTCTTTTGAAGCAAAAATTTCTTTATAACTGGCAGTTTGGTGCTATCGTTGGTTTCAGGTAGTAAAATAAGTAGAGACACGATTGTTTCGGGAATGTCGAAAAAGGGCTGCTTTGTTTTTTCTTCTGTCAAAAGATAGGAATAAAACTTTAATGTTTTAACGAAGGTCTGGTCCAAATTTGTTAATCTTCCCTCTAAAGTGTTGTCTATAACACCTCTTATAAGAAGATCCACAGACGGATATTGGGATACCTCAAAAGAGGGTTTTAACCTTTTTAGAATCATTGGCTGTGATAGCAAAGCCTTTAAAATAATTAACTTTTTATGTTGTTCGGGAGTGTTGGATAGCAAGTATTGTGAAACAATATGTATTAAAATATTATTAGGTTTTTCAAGATGCTGAAAAACTGTAATCTCATTATCAATCCATTTTAGAGTTTCAATTAAATTGATGTTGTGTTGAATGGATTGTATTTTGAGCGCCTTTTGAATGATTCCCTGTAGCAACAAATAGGGTGTGTTGTATTCAGACTCGTTAAAGCTCCCCCCGAGTATTAGCTTTAAATTAGGTTGGGCCAAGAACCATCTCATAACGTTCACTTTATCAACTGAAATCGTATGGGGCAGCATCGAAATGAGGGACTCAACATTTTCGCTAATTTCATAAATCATGCTTGGTTGTGCTTCATTAACCGTTGAGTGACGTTCGTACTCGGTTAATTGTGTGATTATTGGGGTGTCTAGCGGACTGAGTTTCCAGAAAACGGTATGTTTCACTGTACTTTTTAGAAGCATCAAAGGGTTCCAACAAATGTCCAAGCTAAATGGGGTAATTACTTCGTTCACTTGTGATGTCATCACGTATTGTTTCAAAACGTCCAAAGCGAATATTTCATCTTCGGGAAGCGAGAGTTGGATAGCCACCAAATTGACAAAGCCCGTCGGACTTGTCACTGAAGGCTGATCCGTGGTGATTATCTTGCTGAAAAAGGTCAGCATGTTTAAGTCATTAGTGTTTTCTTGGACTGTTTTAAGTGACATCGCGTATTTCAACAAGGATTGAAGTTGAAGTTTTGGTGTGGGGTAGATAGTTGTGTTTAGGAAAGGCCCCAACATAGAACTAAAATGGAGCTTTAGTATGAAATCTTTAAATAAAGTTACTTTCAAAATGTCTTCTGTCTGTGGTATTGCCAATATTATGGACACAACTGGAATGGGGATATCAACAAGTGGAATATTTGGAAATGTTAATAAATTGTCATAAAACTTAAGCGCGTACAATAGTTGTTGGTCGACTTTACTTAACTTATCTGTAATGATATGATTAATCATCCCTCTTAATAAGAGTTTTGAAGTAGGAAACTGAGCTACATCCAACGAAACGTTCAAAATTATCTTTATGTTTTGTGTTTCGATCTTTTCTTTGATAAAAACTATCTTAGTTTCTTCCGGAAAGTTAGATATTAAAATAATCTGAGACAAGGTTTCTGTTAGTACATTATGCTTTCCGTCGATTTTAGGTTCGACCCGTAAAAGTTCACGAACCTTTTCCAAAGTTTTGATAAGGGGGTTGTTGTTTAGAATTGGTTTAACAGCAAATACATGTTTTATTATTGACCGCAACAATAAAGTTGGGGAAGAAGTATCAAGCTGATCTACAGGTATTTTCAATATCGAATCCAAATTAGGCTGAGTAAGGAATCCTTTAATAGTTTGTATTTGATCCTTATCAAGTTTGTCTGTTAATTCGAGTAAAATAGGACCAATGAATTTCAAAACTATTTCGTGTGCCGTGATTGGTGATGTAGCCGTCTTTGTGCTGTACTCGATTAATGTGCTCAACACCTCAGTATCCAGCTCCGTCAATTTGGTCGTGATAATATGGTTGATAACAGATCGCAAGAAAAGCGTTGGTGTCAGATGGTTACCTAGACTGAAACTTATGTCTATCGTTTCTGCTATCCTAGTTTTAGCTACGTAGGTTTTAATGATTTGTAAGTTTTTGAATTCAGAATCACTTGGTAATGAAACGGAAAAGGAGATGAATTGCAACAAAACGTTTGTCACCGATTCATTTTTTGTTTCCTCCATTATACATTTCTCGTAAAAAGTTAGTGTTTCAAGAAGAAGAGTGTCGTCACTATTCACTAGTACTTCCTTTGCTCTTATTATTATTCCAAGTAAGAGGAACTGGGGTGTTGCGAATGAGGTAAAGTCAAAATTCAGTCCAAGGACAGGGAAAAGGTCAGAGCTAGTTAAAAAGTTCTTTATGACAAGCAGTTTCGAAATGTCTTCAACGTTGGGCAGTAGCAACAAGAGTAGCGTTATCACATCAGAACCTGACGATATTTGAGCCTTGACGACGTCTCTTTCTAAAATAAGTTGATAGTGCTCAAGTGTTTTCAATAAAACTTTATCTAAAGGGCTCAGTCTATGAATTAAAACGTTTTTTATAATAGCCCTTAACAATATATCTCTAGTAGGATAGTCGACCATTGTGAAATCAAACGAAGGACTAAGTATTTTGGCTACAGTTGGTTGTACTATGAAATCATTCAGTATGGGTAGGTTTGATGCATCAGGTAGAAATAAAAACTGTGAAATCAATTGTAACAAAACATTTTGAGTTTCTTGGACACTAGAACTTTCTTCCAATGTAATCAACAAGTTGTCATAAAAGTGTAGAGCAGTAAACAAACCATAGTTTCTTTGGATCGACGTCACATTCAACGCACGTTTGGTTATTAATTTAAGGAGCATGTAGGGGGAAGATATTCCTGTTTCGTAGAAATTTGTTTTAAGCATTATCTGTAAATTCTTTTGTTCGAGGAACCATTTAACTACAGTTTCTTTGTTTTTGTCCTGAATGGTAGGTAGTATATTAACTACAGCATTAATATCAATACTTTTTTCTGACTGAACAGGTATAACATTTTCTTTCACGATTACAACCTTATAGAACTTTAGAACAGTTAACACCTCTTGATCAATATTGGTCAGCTTTTCTTCTGCAATACTTTCTATAATTTCCCTGATAATCACGTCCGGCATGAGATACATATCAAATTTCAATAAGTATTTAAGAGATTGTGTCAGTTTACTATGTGTGATATATTCTTTAACGATTTCTCCGTTAGTATACTCTGTATCAACAGGTAGCAGCACTTGTAATGCAATTAGGTCAAGTAATATATTGGGTACATACGTAACCGGTCGTACTTTGGTGAGAATCTCATCATAAAACGTCAATGATGTTAACAAGTTTGAATCCAGCTGTTCTTTTTTTGTTGAAATATAATATTCTAGGACCTGTTTTAGCACAACACCATGGGACTCAATGCCAGACGAATAATAAGGTATACCTAATAAGCTAGATACATTTATTTTCGTCCAAAATTGCATCAGATTTGGAAGATAACGATTGTCTTCTAGTTGCGGTATGGCCAGTAATATGGGTAAAATTTGATTTAAAGCCTCTGGTTTGTCTATCACTTCTGTAGTTAGGATAGTAGAGTAGAAGCTTAACGATTTGAATAAAATGTTGTCTACGATGGAAAGCTCCTTCTCTTTCACGTGCTTAATGACCCCGCGAACCATCAGATTCAAGTTGTCGAGTTCTAAAACGTCATACGGAACTTCCAAGACCGAACGCAAACTTGGTTGATTAAGGAAACTTCTTATGATGCTTAGTTTCTTTGTCTTATCATATGCCGGTAGCAAAACGTATTGAGAGATAATCTTTACCAATATATTTTCCTTCTTAGGATATACGGCATCAACTGTCATTATCTGATGAAATAGTTTTAAAGAGTCTAAAAGTGGTAGATTTTCCTTAACCGATGTTAGCTGAAGGGCGTGTTTTATAATGCCAACAAGAAGCAAGTATGGACTTCCAAACTCTTCTTCGTGAAATTTAGGCCCTAGGATAAGTTTGAGGTCTGGTTGCGTCATAAACCATTTTACTATATTAACTTTCTTTGTATCATTGACGAAAGGTAACAAAACAATTAGAGGGTTCGTATCATAACTAGTTAGCTGCGCATTATTTTCTATTAACTCCGCGTTTACGGGAATTACATTATTATAAAACCATAGAGTGTCATAGACAATGCTATCAACGCCGATTAATTTTAATTTCATAATACGTTTGAGTACATATCTGAAAATAAGGTTTGGTTTCATGGTTACAAATGGGTCTATTTGCGTTTCCAAGATGTGAGAGAATCGTTTTTGTGAAATGAAGCTCTTTACAATAAGTATATTGGAGAACTCAGTACTGCTAGGAAGCATCGCTACCAGCGACAACAACTCAAACAGAATATTAGGCTGTACAGTCACTACAGCATCACAATATATCCTCAATGCTTCATACAACTTGGGTGTATCTTGGATGGATTGAACGCTCATGGCTTTTATTAAAATCGTTCGTAGCAACAAGTCTGGCGTGGGATGGTAATCGACCTCGAGGGAATATCCTATTATTTGAGTCAAATTATGGTGCAGTAAAAACTGTTTTATGATGTTTACCTTGGAGTTATCCTCTAGATTAGGCAGGATAGAAATTAGAATGGAAATTATTTGAGAAGACCCGGGTAGTTTAGTGAATTTGTATGGATGTAATAAATATTGATAAAATTTGAGAGCTTGGAGTATATATACATCAACTTGGGTGAGCTTATTCTCTAAAGTGTTTTCAAGAATCCCCCGGATTAATAACTCGGTGTCGGAATACAAGCTTGCATCGAATGTTGGGGAAAGAATCATTTTTATGGTTGGTTGGGAAACGTATTGTCTCATTGTGAATAGTTTAGTGTTTTGGTCTTTACTGTCGAGCAAGACTAAAAGTGTAACTACATTGAGGAGATTGTTTGTTTGAGGTCGATTTGGGCTATCAAGATTTTTGTTGAACTCGTCAATTTCTTTCAGTGCTTCAAATAGAAGCTTATTCTTACGAATATGTTTTGTTCGTATTGTGTGACTAACGAGTCTTTGCAAAAATAAATGTGGAGCCTCGTCTATTTCTTCAGGAAATGATGGCCCTAATATTATTTTCAAATTAGGTTGTGATAAGAACCATTTTACTATCTTTACTTTTCTATTATCTTTCATGAATGGCAGAGTGATAAATACTGGTGACATGTCGATAAAATATTGTAATTTTGGAATTGATGTTTCTTCTATTGAAAATAATTTTTGGTAAAATATATACACATTAAAGATTTGTTTATCTATATCAATCAGTTTTTCTTTCGCAATATGGCGAATAATAACCGAAAACAAGTCTGTTGGGAGATAACATTGTTCAAAGTTTATGGGCATGTCTAAAATATATGTAAACACATCTTGTTGTAAGAAAGTTTTCAGAATTATGAAATTTGAAAATTCTGTTGTTCTTGGCAGTAAAGTCACAATAGATATTAAATTAATAATTACGCTTCTCGAGTAAGATACAAATGACTCATTTATAAATATAGACTGGTAAAATTGTAACGTTTCACTGAGAGTTTGATTCTGAGAAAATTTCCAAATTGCTTTAGAGATAATCCTTTGTATAAGCTCTAGGGGTGGAACGTTGATTTCGTTGAACTCAATTTCTAATTCCGTTAACAAATTATCTCTAAGAAGAAAATCTTTTAAAATATAAACTTTGGAATTGTCTTCTACAAATGGAATTAACAATATGATTGAGTTAATGATAACTGATTTGGATGGAAAATTGTTGAACATGTTTCCATTTTTTAGCAATAGCTGATAAAATTTAAGAGTAGCAAGCAAAGAATTATCCAAGTTACTAAGAACGTCAGTACGAATGTTGTAAATAATACCGCGAACAAGGGAATCTTCGGTAGGGTACAGAGATAAGATCAAACTAGAGGAAAACATATGTTTAACGTTTGCTTGAGATATATATGACTTGATTGTTGTTAGCTTGAGTTCCGGTTTATTATTTGGTATCACAATAAATAATGATAGCAAGTTCACTAAGATATTTTCATTGGAAGAGGCTTCGACTTGATTCAATATCCTGTCGACATCTTCCAAAACTTTAAATAATACTACGTGATGCTTGACGGATTCTATTTGTAACGAATGCTTTATTATAGCTCTAAGTAACACCTCTGGTGTGGAATATTCTTCGAACCTGAATGTTGGTCCTAGAACGAGTTTCAAATTTGGCTGATTAAGGTACCACTTGACGAGATTCACTTGAGGCAGATCGGGCAGGAGGATGAGGAGACTATGTATGTCCTGAGATGTGTCGTCCACAGTTATTTCCGGAAGTGTTTGAGGAGGCAGTATCTGGATGACCAGTTCCACCACGCCATGGACCAATCTATCCACTTGAGTCAGTGTGTTAATCATGACATGCTTCGTTAAAATTAGCACAAGATGAAACGGGGTCAGTATATCTTCAGTTTTAAACATCACATTCAACTGATGGATCAAATTAGTTTCCACAACAAATTTTTTGATGATCTGCAAATGTATTAGTGCATTTTTGCTCGGAAGCAAAGCTGTAACAACTAATGTGTCTAAAAATGGGTTTGTTACTATTGAGCCTGTTTTATAATTCAGATCACTCTCCAACTTATTTAACACGTCGTGTAGAACGGTATCTTTAGTGTAATGATTGATGGTCAAAGCTCTCCTAATAACAGCAAGGAGGACCACATATGGACTAGAATATTGAGATGAATCAAATGAAATCTGCTTCAATTGATCAGAAACTAATTTTTTCACGAATGGCAATTTGTCAGAGCTTATTGATCTGGGAAGAAGAATTAAGATAGGTAATAACTTATGAATCACATCCTCAGTAGATTCAGTTTCTTTATTTTTGCTTAAAATGATTTCATAAAACACAAGCGTATCCAACAAAAGGACGTCAAATTTAGTCAACTTTGTTTTTTCCACATTATTTATTACTCCACGAATCATTAGGTCAGGCGTTGTGTAGTCATTGACGTCAAACAAAGGGCTAATTATATCTTGGACGTATGTCTGTGAAATAAAACTTTTTAAAACACGCAGTCTCAAGTCATCATCAGTGTTGGAGAATGCCACAAACTGCGCTACGATGTTAAGCAAAACATTTTCCTTTACTTCGAGTGGGTGTGTCGTTTTCAACACAATTTCATGGTATTTCAATGCATTGAATAATATCTCGTTTCGTTTTATGGATGGCAATGTAATAGCTGTTTCTAATATATCCAAAAGTAAATTTTGAGGAAAATCTTTATATTCAGTCAATGATTTCCCTAGGATTTCTTCTATATTCTGTTGTTCTAGAAACCATTTCACAATGGGAATCTTCGTTTTATCTGGGGCCTTGAGAAGTAGTACTAACATTGGGGTAATATACTTAGGATGAGGGAACTTCACATATTCTGTAATTTCTTTACTGTCCAACAGAAATCTGTAATGTTTTACGTACTCAAATGCACGAGTGTCATTAAAACTTAGTTTCTCTTGATTAATGTTGTCAACAACATTTAAGAGGAGTTGTTCCGGAGAGTTGTAGTCCTCAATATTAATAGAAAACCCCAATATCTCGACAGCTCGGGGCTGTGAAAGGTACGTATGTATTATAATAAGGTTTGAATAGTAATTGTTGGGCGGCAGTAGAGCGTATAGGCAAAGTGTTTCTATTATGACATCAATGGGTGACGGAGTCTGTACCTCTTGTTTCAGAACTACGATATAGAATTTAATGGCGCTAAGTTTATCCGGTTGATGTTGAATACTTTGAAGGGCCAGAGCGTGTTCTAGTATGCCAAGCAAAAGTTTTACAGGGTTATTGTATTGACTAACTTGAAAGTTAGGGCCCAACAGTGTGATAATGTCTGGTTGTAATAAGAGAGCTTTGACAATTGGCAAATGAAAACTCTCTGAGGAATCCGGTAAAATGACCACAAGGGATGAAATAATGTCGGCCGATCTAAGAACGATATCATCGTCAGTTCTGAGAAGTAAATCAAAGAATATGAGCTTTTTTAGGAAAATACCGTCCACACTATTTAGGTGGGTGTTTACGAAATTATGGATAATCCCTCTGACAAGATAATCAGTTGTTTGATAATCTGAGGCGTCAAAATTGTTTTTAAAATTCTTAGATGACTTAAAGTTGGACAAGAATTGTACTAATACAGACAGCTTTGGATTTTCTAAATTGTTGGGAAGTAAAAATACAAGGGAAAATATGTATGATAAAACGCTTTCTTCTTCATGTTGTTCTTCTAAGAAGAAGAATTTATCATAAAAATATGATAAGGTGTCTAATAATATTTTATTATCGTTCGTTGACTTTTTAGCTAGGGCGTGCTTGATAACACCAATAAGTAATAAGTGAGGTGTTTCATATTGGTATTCATTAAAGTCGGGACCTAAAAAGACTTTCAGTGAAGGTTGTGTAAGAAACCATTTAATTATTTTCAGTCTGATGTCATTGTGGACTAAGGGTAGACTAACTAATGATGATATTTCTATGTTTAGAGTTTGTATGGGAACTATTTTAATATCGTCAAGTTCTTCCCCGCCTGGGTTTATTTCTCTGAATAACTTTGATAGATCGATCACATCGTTTATCACATCTTTATCCACGGGGTTAAGTTTGAATTTAATCACTTCTTTGGTTGTTTTACCAACAAGTTCAAGAGGGGAAATTTCTGTTTCAATAAATGTCGTGTCACTGATCAAATTGATAATGTTAGTTTGTTTCAGAAAACCTTTTAATATGATTAGATTTGAATATTCTGTTTCCTTTGGTAGCAGGACTAAAATGGAAATTAAATTAATGAATATTAGCGGGGAGGTAAAATCGACCTTTTTTAATAAATCTTCATAAAAAATGAGTGTTTCTAAAAGATTGACATCTTTCTGAATTGTGTCCGAGACTATACCTTGTTTGATAACAGTCCTCAGCAACATGTCTGGTGCTTCATGTATGGCTAGGTTTGTACTAATGTTTAGCTTATCGAGCAGGTTTTCTTGCAGAAGAAAATCCCTCATAGCAGCTAGTTTCGTAATATCTTGTGTTAATGGTAAAGTAGCTAACAATATATTGACGCTATCTTTAGAACTTGGAAGAGTATTTAATGAATTTGATTCAAAAATGTATTTGTAATGCTTTAACGTATTAAGTAAAATAATATCCAATGGACTTAAATATTTAACTAGACAATTATCTATAATCCCTCGAATAAGATCCTCAATTGTATGGTAATCTGAGGCTTCAAACCTGGATGTAAATATTAACTTCAAAGAAGGCTGGGAAATGAATTTTTGTATTGTCAACAATTTATTATATACTTGTGATCTTGGCAAATACAAAATTTGGTTAACGATATAAAGCAAAATGTTCTTATGTGTGGGCACAACATTTGTAACATTTTTGTGTATTTGACCTATCAACATTTCTTCATACCATCTCAAAGATTTAGTTAGTACAATGTCTCTTTGAGTTTCTTTAATTTCTAGGATATGTTTTATGATCCCCAAAAGTTGTATTTCAGCAGAAGTGTTCGCAATTTCAAATGAAGATCCCAGGATCAATTTTATGTCCGGCCTCGTAACAAACTTTATTATAAAGTCGATTGTGGTTTTGTCTTTTGGGGGTGGTAAAGTCAAAAGTATACGCATTGTATCGTCAACAAATTTGACTTCTTGGATTGGGGGGGCGTCTACTTTGATTAATGTTCTATAAAACTTGACTCTTTCCAATAGCTTTAGATCTGGAGAGCTTAACTTGTAAGGGTAAACTCTCTCTACTAAGCTTCGAATTAAAATGGATATTGTTAGATATTCGTCTGTGTTTATGTTAGTAGTCAATATATTTGTAACTCTCTCTTGTGAAATGAATCCTTTTAGGATTTGTATATTAGAGTATTCAGTGGCGCTAGGCAATAGCACTAAAACAGCAACGAGGTCCACCAACACGTCGGTATTTCCACCTACAGTGCTGTTATTCAAAACCGTGTCGTAGTATTGAAGGGCACTAAGCACTTCCGGGGGTCTTATATCCAACTGTAACGAATGTTTCACAATACTTCTTAACATTATTTCCGGCGTGGGATATTCAGTACCATCAAATTCTTGTCCGAGAAAATTCCACAGCGTGGATTGCATCAGAAAAGCTCTGATGAGATTCAACTTGGTGTTGTCGATAGTGTTTGGAAGCAAGAGGATGAGGGTGTTGATAACGTCTGAAGCGGCGGGAAGTGGGTTTTCTGGGCCTTGAGATCTCACAATTACGTCGTAAAATTGCAACGATTGAAGCAGCGTTGCGTCCACATGACCTAATGTGTTGGAAAGTGTATGCTGTATTACACCTCGGATAAGGAGAGCGCTTGTTAGATATTCACTTCCATTAAACATCGGACCGAAAATGTGACGTACACTTAAATGCTCGACGAAATACTTTAAAATGGGTAATTTGATATCTTCATTCACATTGAACATCAAAATGTACTGAATTAATATATCAGCCAAAGGAGTTTCCCTGGGTTTATCTTGTGTTTGGTTTACCAATATCTTATTATAGAACTTGAGCGTTTCCAAGAGGAGCTTATTTTCTTGAATTGTTTCCAATTTAATGGCATGCTCTATTATGTTTAGTACAAGAAGGTCCGGTGTTGTGTATTTAGATTTATCAAAATCTGAACCTAAAATCATGTATAAATTAGGCTGTGTCATAAACCATCTGATAACCTTTTCTTTGTTTTGATCTCCTACGCTTGGGAGTAATAATAATAATTGTAAAATATCGTCTGGAACAGCGACTTTACTTTCTCCCGCGTCCTCGTTTGGGTTCACTGTAGTTGTATACTGAACCAAATAATTTGAAAGTTGCTTGTCCATTACACTCAGCTTACTTTTAACTACTTTGTCTACAATAGCTTGAATCATCATTTTAGGCGTTGGGTATTTCCCTACCGAGAAAGAAGTTTCCAAAGTATTTATAACGTGAATTTGCATTAAGGTTTTTTTAATAACTTGCAAATTATAAAATTCTGTTTTTCTCGGAAGTAGCAAAAATACAGATATTACTTCCACAAGTGAATTTACTGGTAAATTAGTTTCTTGTGTTCTCGTTTCTAATACACGTTCGTAATATTGAAGTGATTCAAATAGAGGTACATTTTGTTGGACAAATTGTACGGCTAATGCATTCTTCACTATGCTACGAAGTAACATATCAGGTGCCAAGCTTTTCATGACGTCCATCGAGATTCCAAAAGCTTGTACTATATTGGTTCGAAGTATAAATTCTTTAATGACACCTACATATTTTGTTTCTGGTGTATTTGGTATTGCTGTTAAGAGAGCTATTACATAATCAGGTACATCAACTACATCTTCAAGCTTGATGAGTGTTTCATAAAATCCAAAAGTATCCAGAAGCGTTTGATCTAATTGGTTCAGGTTTGACCGTATTATATTGTTTAATACACCTCGTATAAGCAGATCTGCAGTTTTAAACTTGCTCACATCGAAAGTAGGACTAAATATACATCGAATATTAGGCTGCATTATGAAACTTTTTACTATATGTGTGATAACCTTATCATCCTTATCGTAAAGTACCACCAAATGGGATACAATTTTAGCTAAAACGGACTCGGGTTTATTTAAAGTCGTGTTAGTATCTCGCTGCTGCGATTCTATCCTTTTAATTTCTAGGTACTTGTTGAATGCTTCAAACAAAATACTATTCCTTCCAACCGAATCTAGTTGGATCGCAAGATTAATTATGGCATCCAGTTTTGATTGAGGCGTCTCATATAAAGATTCGTTGTACTGAGGACCTAAGATAAACTTGATATTAGGTTGAGAAATGAACCACTTTATGGCGATAATGTAACGCCTATCGGGTAATTCAGGAAGAAGCACGATTAGTTCCTCGATACTGGGTCCAAGCGCTATAGGAATTACAAACGGGAAGACCATTGCTTTGTAATTTATATTCATGATTTCTGTCATTTCTTTATCTATATCACTCAAGATGCTCGTACTCGATACCAAATTATAGGTAATACCTCTCATTAGGTGTGCCGGGCTTAGGTACTCATCTGGTTTAAAGGATGAACCCAATATTTGTTTGATTTTCGGCTTCAGAAGGAAGTTCTTCATTACGAACAAGTTAGAGTATTCCGTTGTAATAGGTAACAGTACTTTAAGAGAAATTATAATAGCGACGAAGTCTATTTGATGCTCTTCGTAATCGAGGAAGGCGTCGTAGTACTGCAGGGCATCGTTAAGCTGCTTGTTTTGTTGAATATGTTCCTGGGTCAAAGCTCGCTTGATAATGTATTTTAACGCATCTAGCGGGGTTTCGAATAAAGATAAATTTAATGTAATCTGAAGTATTTCTTGCAGATTATATTGAAGTAGGAAGTTTTTCATGATCATTAGCCTAGAATTATCATATGTTGGTGGGAGGAGGACCAAAATAGAGTTAATATAGTCGTTTTCACTTGGAAGGTAGGGTTCATTTTCGGGTATTCTTAAAATAACGTCGTAAAATTTCATATAATACAAAAGTGTTTGATCATATAGACTAAGCTCAACTTCTTTGAATTGGTGAATAATATTTCTTATCAATGCATGAGCATCTTTATATTTTGTCATGTCAAATGTTTCTTTTAGAATTGATTTGAATTCTGGACTGCTGAGATATGTTCTTACTATCGACAGCGTGTTCTCATTGCCTGTATTAATTAGTAAAGCATAATGAGTGATAAAATGTGTTACAATATGTTGTTTTTTCGGAGTCTCTGTTAAAATGTTTTTATACGAAAGCAGAGCGTTATAAATAACATAATTTTCTCTTACAGCGTTTATATTTAGGGAGTGTTGTATGATACCTGTGAACAGCAAATAGGGTGTAGGGTAAATACTTTCATTGAAAGATGAACCCAGGATAAGTTTTAGATTTGGTTGAGTTAGAAACCATTTAACGATATTAATTTTTTCTATATCTGGTACAGTTGAAAGAAATATTAATATGTTATTTATATTTCTGATTTTCTCATTTGGACTCCAAGATGGATAACTAATTCTAAATATGCTTTCATAGATTAAAAATTGATGGTAAAAACTGTTATCGCTTTCATTTAGTTTATAGAGACTTATGGATTTTAGTATACCTCTAATTAAAAGACTTGGCGTTAAGTATTCATCCATTTGTATTCCAATAGGAATGAAGGATTTGAATCTTTGTTGTGAAATAAAACATTTTAATATATGAAGATTATAGAATTTTGTAGCTGTTGGTAGAATCACATGAATTGCAATAGCGTTTATAAGTGCACTAGCAGAATTCTGATTTTCATTTGATATTAAAGCATCATAATTTATTAAAATATTTCTCAAACCAACATTGTCATTAGCAATTTTTAATGAAATAACAGCTTTTATAACTCCACTCAGTAGTTGATCAGACGTAGAAAACTGGGTTATATCCATATTCAACGATTCTGTCAGGAATGGTTGCAGCAAAATATCCTTGATCATGATAGTATTTCGATCATCGTAACTGTTAGGTAGTGAAACCAGAAGACAATTTATGTGGTCATAAATGCTTGGTAAAGATTTAGTATCTTCTGCTCGCAAAACTAGTTCATAAAATCTTAGCGCCTCGAGCATTTTCTTATCTAACGGAGTTAGTTTATGATGAATACAGTTATCAATTATCCCTCTTATTAATAGTTCTGTTGACGTATGTATGGAAAAGTCGAACGATGGTCTCAATATATCATTAAACATCGTCTGATTTAAATAGGTTCTAAGAATAGGAAATTTTATTTCACTTTCGACATCTGCTAACAGAGAAAACTGTATAATCAACTTGACTAAAACATCATCTTTTACGGTTGACTGTAGCTCTTCTTGCGTGAGTAATTTCTCGTGAAACCTTTGTAATGTTTTCCACAGTATTTTGTTATGCTGAACCGACACTAAGCTAAGCGAGTGCTCAATTATACTGGTCAGCAAGGCCTTTGGCGTATCTGAAGCAGACTCGTTGAAGTTTGGGCCTAGGATGAGAAGCAGATTAGGCTGAGACAAATACCAATTCACAATGTGTATATCATTATGGTCACCAACATCGGGCAATAAACCCAAGAGGGGTGCTATGTCCAAACCTTTCTTCTCAACAACCGGTTGTTTAACCACAATAGCCTTGTTATAAATGTTCAAGACTTTGTATAAGGTTGTATCTACGTGACTCAAAGGACGCAAACAAGAGGATACCGTGTCAATTATTCCTCTGATCAGGTGTGCTGGGGTGACATATTCATCCGGTTTGAAGGATACTCCTAACACTGCTGTGATTTTAGGTTGCAGAAGAAAGCCCTTGATAATGTACAAGTTAGAATACTCTGTGGTTTCGGGTAGTAATACTTGCAGAGAAACCAGAATAGTAATGAAGTTGATTGGTGCCAGAGACTTCACTTCATTTTCCAAAGCTACATTGTAATATTGCACAGCATCCAAGAGCTTAATATTTGTCTGTACATATTGTATAGTTAACGACTTTTCGAGTAAAAACTTTAGGGCGTTCAATGGTGTGTCGAATGTAGCGGAGTTGAACTTCACTCCTAGTATTTCCTCCAGGTTGTTTTGAAGAATGAAGTTCTTGATTACAAGAACACGGGAGTTATCCTCGGTGTTAGGTATCAAAATCAGTATCGAAGTTATGAAATCAGCTTCACTTGGTAAAAGCGTACTTTTATCTGGTGTTTGCAATATGCTCTGATAAAACTTTAGGTATTGTAGACATGTTTTGTCATAATATCCTAACTTATGACTGTCTATAAAGTGTGTGATACCTAAAATTAAAGATTGAAGTGTTTGGTAGATTTTTAAATTAAATGTTGGCATAAACATATTCATAATATTGGGTTGGGCTATAAATTCTTTTATTGTGATAAGTTTTGTGGTTGAATCTAAATCTGGCAGCAAAACTAACAAAACAACTATTTGATTTATTAATGTATCTTCCTTAGTAAGCACATATTCTTTTTTCAAAATAGCATCAAATTCTTTCAGAGTTTCAAATAATAAAATATTTTTTCGAATAGGATTTATTTCAAGTGCTGCTTTTATTATTCCTTTTAACGCTGCTTTTGGATTAATATATTTAGATTGGTTGAAGTCAGATCCAAGAATAATCTTTAAGTTAGGTTGTATTAAGAACCATTTTAAAATAACGACCTTGGAAGTATCAAGAATCTGAGGTAGATATGGCGACATGTAGATAATATTGTCAACATAATCAATTATATTTTCCGCTGGTTTTTCTTTTGAAAGTATATGTTTTACTCTGTCTAGAGTAGCCAGCACTATCCTATCAGGGTTATTAAGTTTATAAAGATTAACATGGCTAATAATTCCCCTTAAAAATAAATCAGGAGTAATAAATTGATCAGGGTTAATAATTTTGGGAAACAAGACTTTGAGTTTTGGGTGGTTGATAAATAACTTTATTATCTTCAAATTAATTAACTCGGTCGTACTAGGTAAAAGAACTTGAATTGAAATTAGGTCAATAATGTTATTGGGGAAAGTATTCGTAGACTCTTCTAACCGCAAAATTATATCGTTGTATAACGTCAATACTTTAAATAATCTAATATTTGACTTAACGATTTCTAGCGTTAATGAATGATTAATCAACTTTTTAAGTAAAATATAAGGTTGTCCAATATCGCCAGCGTCTATACTAATTTGTAATAATTGTATTATATTTGGTTGCAAAAAGAAATCTTTTACATCAGCAGCCAAAGAATTGTCTTCAACACTTGGAAGGAACATCAAACTTTGGGAAATGTAAGTCAACAAATTCGGAGGAAATTGTATGAGCAAATCTTTTGCCAAAATGATATCGTAAAACCTAAGTGAATGCAGCAATATCTTATCAACTGGACTTAATTGTTCAATGATAACATTTACTATAATTTCTTTAATTAATTGATCCGTTGTTCTATATTCATAAATATGAAACGATGCCTGAAATAATTTCAGCGCCCCAATAGTTAAAATATACTCCCGTATAAATCTTAATTTAGTGTCATCTGCTGTGTTTGGTACTAGCACAAATTGGACCAAAATATTCATCAATGGGTTAACCGGAACAGGCTCTAAATTTGTACCACTAAGTATTATTTCGTAATGCCTCAAAACCTTTGCCAAAAGTGAATTTTCTTGCACAGAACTTACACCTAGAGCTTGTTTTATAGTTCCTATTACCTTGAGCCTCAGACTCGGATAGTCGTCAAGGTTAAACGAAGGACCAAGGACTACGTGAAGATTATCTTGCCTCAGAAACTTTATCAGTATCTCTTCCATCCATTGATCACCGATGTTTATGAGGCCGGCGATGAGAGGGAAAACGTTTCCAGGCATCCGAGCGTTCACTTCCACCGAAACATCCGTATTCAACAACGTCGAATAAAATCTCAACGAGTCTAGCACCGATGTATCAACACCGCTCAACCGGTTTTTAATTAATTGTTTGATTACATGACGAATCATACTATCGGGTGAATGATACAAATTAAGATTGGCATGCCCTTCCAGGTAATCCGCGACGTGGGTCTGTTTCAAAAACGTCTTAAGAATGACCGTATTATAATAATCGCCCTTGGAGGGAAGTGTAATTTGTAAGGCTATGAGATTGATTAGTATGTCACTGGGCTTCTCCGATATCGCTGTTATGTGCACTTGCAGAGCGTGATGCAGCTTAGTGCCTGCTGTTACAACAGATACAGATTGCTGCAAGATATGTTTCAGGAACAAGTTTGTGTGAGGGAACTGAGATACATCAAAATATGGCCCGAGCACTGAAGTTAAATTCGCCTTCAAGAGATATCCTTTAACTTCGTCGAGAAGTGAGTAGTCTCCGACGTTTGGTAGAGTAACGATTAGAGTCTTTGTAATATCCATGGCATTGAGTAAACCTTCCATTGAGTTATCATCAAACATATACTGGTAGAATAGCAAAGAGTTCAAAAATATCACATCTTGAGGGGTAAGTTGGTCTCTAGAAACTTGTTTTATTATACCTTTTACCAGCTGGTCAGTTGTGTTGTATACCTTTAGTTGGAATGATGAATCAAAAATGCTCAAATAAGATGCTTGGTTTATAAACCCCTTAACGATAGGTAGCTTGGAATCTTTGTCGGTGTTGGAAAGTAGTACAATGGCAGACACTATATTTATAAGCTTGTTCTCCGGTATTGGTTGTTGCGCTAATTGTGTCCCTCGCATCAACCAAGCGACATAGAAATTAACCACGTCCATCAATATTTTATTTTGTTGGACATTTTGAAGAGTGATACTGTTTTCCAAGACGGCGCGAAGTTTAACGTGTGGAGTTGGATAATTCAAATCGTCAGAGCTTATACGTTTAACGATACTCATAACATGAGGTTGTCTAAGGAACCACTGAAGGACTTTGAGTTTTAAATCATCCTTCAAGTCCGGCAGTATTAAAAGAAGTGCTGTCACTTCATCCTGTACATAAGGTACGGTAGTTTTTTGTGTTTTGTACAATAGAAACTCGTAATAATCCAGAATTTCCCAAATGTTCGTGTCAAATGCGTTTAGCCGTTGTTTTTCAACCTTTTCAAGAATCGCCCGAATCAAGATATGGTCATTGTTCATCATGTTTGACATTTCAAAGGAGGGGTTTAAGAATTTAAATTCTTTAAATGTAGCTAGGAAACCCTTCACGATGGAATACACACCGGGCGAGTTGAAATTTGGTTCGAGCACTAGTAATGAGACTATACTAATGAGGAAAGTTGGAGGTCCCCCACTCAAGGTCGCGTTATAAAATACCAAGGCATCAAACCATTCCCTGTTTCCTATAACCATTGGTGACACCAACGCATGTTGGATGATTCCCAACAGCAAAGTGAAGGCTGTTTTAAATGAAACGGCATTAAAAAACGGACCAAGAATTTCATCCAAATTTTTCTGTGACAAGAAACCATACATTATGGTAATTTTAGAGTTATTAATAGTATTAGGCAAGAAAAGAAGTAATGACTTAACGTCATGTTGAGTATTCAAAACAAAAGAAGACATATGCACACCAATAAAATGCTGGCTATAAAGTGACAATGTTTCGTATAATACTGCGTCCAAACTATTTAGTTGAGAAATGGCAGTGTTTTGTATAACCCCAATTATGGTTTCTTGAATGTTGTTATATCCTGCAAGATCAAAAGATGGATTTAATATACGTGAAAAAATGGGTGTTGTGAGAAAACTTTTAGAGATCATAATCTTATCGTATGCATTTGTGTTTGGTAACAAAGTAAGGCTGCATATTAAATTAACTAAAATGTTGGGAATAGGTTGAGTCAGTTGATATTTTTGTAAACTTTTCAAATAGAACGTTACGGAATCTGACAATGGTATGTTCTCCTGAACAACAATAGAATAGGGAGCGTATAAAAGTACATTGTAGATTAAAGAATATGTTGTGGTATAAAGAGTGATATTAAATGTGGGTCCTAAGTATTGTAATAACGTCGGTTGTAATAGAAAATCCTTCAAAATAAACAATTTCAAATAATCGTGTTCTACAGGAAGTATGACCAGCAGCAAAAACACGTTATCTCTTATATAGTTTTTCATTAACAATTTCTGATACAATTTGAGAAGATCGAGTACATAAGGATCTAAATTTAGTAATTTAAATTTGTCCGCTTTATTGATAATTTCTTTTATAATTATATACTTGGATTGACCACTTGTTATATTAACTTCTATTGGTAAATTTGTTATATTAAGAAGTGTAAATACATCTCCTATATTTATTAAACTTCCCGTCTCATCAAGGAATGTTATTTCACTTGCATTTCGAAATTTTGATTGTTGGGCTAACATGTTCTCATACTTTTTCAAAGATTTTAAAATAGATATATCCAAAGGCTTAACACTAAATTGTATAGTATCTCTTAAAATATTTCTAAGTATTATTTTCTGACTCTCTATATTATGACTGCTGAAATCTGGTACGTACATGGTTACGTTGAGGTCACGAAGAAACTCTCTTATTTTATCCGAAGTTATATCCGGGTGAGAACCTAAATGCTTTATAATCTCATTTATATCAATTCTATTTAACATATCTCTATAATACAAAAATACTTTGTAGATTTCTGGTTTTGATTTAACAAACCGCTGTTTCAAAGCTTCTCTTACTATAGCTTTAACTAGATCGTCTCGTGTTTTATAAATTGTAATATTAAAGCTGGACCCAAGTATATCAGCCAGATTATGTTTGACCATGAACTCTTCTAGTACAATAAATATTTTTGGATTGTCCGCTTGTGGGAAAAACCCCAAAATTTGCTTGATATTAACCAAAACATTCGATGGATATGGTAAGTGTGGATCTAAAAACTGCAAATAAAATTCGAAAGCCTCAATGAACTCTTTACCAGCCATTTTTAACTTTATAATATGGATTATACTTTCACGCATTAAAAGAGTCATGTTATGTCTGTACATTTCTGGCTTAAAAGGTGGCTTGAATATGTTTTTGTAATTCACCTTGAAGAAGAGTTTTACTTTCCAGTATTTATCAAAATATATAGTGTTGGGTAAAATTCTCAATAAAACATCAATATCGGGTACGTATTTGCCGATCATGGATTCGTTGAAATTTAACCTGATAATATACATCTCAGTGGTTGAAGAAATGGTATTTGGTGAGAGTGAAAACAGCAGAGGAGGAATGGTCAAATTCTTGAATTCAAAGCCAATCCAATTCAATACGTATTTTACTGTAAAATCAGGACGCAATGTAGTTATAGAAGTTTGGTTAAAATTAAAAACCAGACGCGTGTTTGGCGTCTTTGGTTTTCTTAGATCTCTTTGAAGCATTCCAAGAATGCTGGCGTTAAACGTCAGATAAGAACAGACGAAATGACAAGGGTCCCTAAGATTTCCCCTACTGTCTATTTGCGAGGTAAATATTTCAATAAGATTTCTCAATTGCACACCGAAGGTGAATTTCTTATGCTTAAACAAAGTGAAGATGGTAGCCAGAGTGAGTCTTGGTGAAGAAAAGTAGTTTAATGACCCAGCTATGAACTCTATCTTCCAATTCAACTTGTCGTCTCGCAATAATAGATCCACCAACATATTCTGACTGGAAGCCACTTGTTTGGGGAGGTTTGGGGTCCCCAAGGTGTTCAAAAGCAGCTCGATATCGCTAAAATCACGGGCGACTCTTGGGATCTGATACCAAGATTCGTATTTTAAAATGACATGACCGTGGATAGCATCGGCACATTTCTTCAGCTTCCCAGAACTATACTGCCTGTGGCGGATCCTGTGTAAGATACCGATTAATAATTCCCACGGATGTGGATACATGTACTGGTTAAAGTATTTTAGAACGTTATTCATATCGAATCGCCCATCGATAATAGCATGCAATATATTATCTTTGGCAGCAACTATATCAAGGGGAAACTCTGATGGCGACACTAGTTTGAATAGTTGCCAGTAATTTATATCAACCATATGGCTGGGATGGTAATTAAATATGTTTAGAGCCATATATTTAGGTGTGCCAGAGGGAGAAACTATGTTTGGACCCACTATTGATGCGCAATCTCGCAGTTTATCGGGCGCTTCCTGCGAAACTGAAATTTTTGCGAGTGCAGTACGTACCAACAAATAGGGATCTTTATTAACTGCTATCTCTTTAGACGCAGTCATTAAGTCATCCCAGCCCTTTAAATCGTCCTCTAAAAGGAATTCTGAGATAAATTTTAAGGCCTCGTCTACCTCCGGATTAAAAAGTAGTAGAGGCAAATGCATCAACACGTACCCAAAAATAGGCTGGCTCAGTTTTAAAGAACCTGCCATTATGGCGCCCAACATATTACTAAAGGACTTACCCGTATATTTACTCATCCATTCTGGAGCATTCGCGGTCGACGTCCACGTGATATTACTGGAATCTCTTAAGACTTTCAGCGTCGACAACTGTATTTTTGCCAGTATGTCGACAAGAGGTGGGCCCAGGTTTGGTCGAATAATTCTGTCTACGTTGACCCATTTCTTGTCGAGAGCCTCGACCCATAGTTTGACAGAGGGCCCAAGGTCATCCGGAACGACTTTACTTACCTCCTTAAGGAGAAGTAACAGCTGCCTGGTCGGCTTCTCAAAGGCGATGGAATGGAGGGCTTGCACAAGCTCCAGGGTACCTATTCGACGTAATATCAAGGCCTTGTTGAGGGAGTGGAGGGCATTTCGAAGATTCCGGTGTATCTGCGGTTCCGTAGACCGGTGCAGTATGAAACCTAACACGGTCACCATGTTCTTCCTCAGTTTGGAAGATACTTCAAATGCATCTATCAATAAAGAGGAATCCGATCTGTCGGGTCCGAACCGAAACGTTGAAAGAGATTTCTTGAGATTGTCAAAGTTCAGTTTGACGTTTAACTTAGGCGTTTTCAGAAGCCTTGCAGGATTCACGAATTGTGTAGTGGAGAAAAGATTCTTGAAGTTCAGCTGAGGGGGAAACAAAATATTACACATTTGAAATAGGTTTTTTTAAACAGTAAACATTGCTCACTTATCGCATTCTTAAGATTTTTACATGTTTTATCAATAATTTATATATTGAAGAAATATGTCTTTGGTTGGATTCGTTCTCTTTCTTTACTTAGGAGACCAAGATTTGAATCCCACTCAGTGTATAGGAGTGATATTTCCATTATGTATATGATCATACTCCATCTAGAGTAGACTAATGCTGATGCATTTAGATAAACTCCGCCGTAGTCATTGTAATCCTTTAGATGAGCTAAGTATTTCATAAACTTCTCTACGCATATCTTGATATATTACATTTTTAAATGTTTTGAGTGCCACGTCTTACTACCCGTTCAGGCTATACGCCTATCTACTAATAGGTTAGGGAATAGAAAGATTTAATTGATAAGAAGTGCACCCAAATTTTCGTGGAGGGAGAGTGGGAAACCATTTAATAAAAAACCTTCAGTGCACCCGACTGGGATCGAATTCCATTTTCCCCCTCTTCGGCAGTCTAGTATAACATGAGATAGTGCGTTAGATCACGTAGCCACCGAAGTGGGTTGGCTAAATTAATATTAAATATACTTGAATAATCAATTATTTGACTAGGACCTAGCTTTATTTTTGGTTGAGTTTTATTCGAAATCAGGCAAACGGTGTGTTAGTTTACAAATGTGTAGTACTTCGTACGTTCGTCCATAGAGTGAAAATGGTATGCATTTAAAACATATTTAGTTTATCTAGAAACTAAATGTTAAATTATTTTTAACCATGTTTTCATAGTAAAAAAATATATATATTTTTAATGATTCTTCTCGTCTGTTAGGTGTGAAACACCCAGTGTTGGTCTGCAAGTAGGTCTACTCGTGAAAACGCGCTTTGGGGGATGACCGGACTTAGGATTACGAGAAGATCGGTAGTTCGAATCCCACTCAGATGTAATTAGGCTTTTTTTAAACGATTCTCCACTCTTCCTCCACGAAAATGCGGGTGAAATTCTTATAAATTTCTCCTTCCTCACCCATAAGACATTAACTTAATTAGTACATATGTACATAGGGATAGGGTGTAATGAGGTGGACTGGATATAACTAGCTCAATGCATGGATAGGGTGTAATGAGGTGGGCTGGATAGAACTAGCTCAAATACATGGATAGGGTGTAATGATGTGGACTGGATATAACTAGCTAAAGATAGGGATATAGTGTAATGAGGTTGACTGGATAGAACTAGCTCAAGATAGGGATATGGTGTAATGAGGTGGAGTGTATATAACTAGTTCAAGATGAGGATAGGGTGTAATGAAAAGGACTGGATAGACCTAGCTCAAGATAGGGATATGGTGTAATGATGTGGACTTGATAGAACTGGCTCAAGATAAGGATATAGTGTAATGAGGTGGACTGAATATAACTAGTTCAAGATGGGGATAGGGTGTAATGAGGTGGACTGGGTGGAACTAGCTCAAGATAGGGTGTAATGAGGTGGACTGGATATAACTAGCTAAATATAGGGATATAGTGTAATGAGGTGTATTGGATAAAACTAGCTAAAGATAGGGATATAGTGTAATGAGGTTGACTGGATAGAACTAGCTCAAGATAGGGATATGGTGTAATGATGTGGACTTGATAGAACTAGCTCAAGATAGGGATAGGGTGTAGTGAGGTGGACTGGATAGAACTAGCTAAATATAGGGATATAGTGTAATGAGGTGTATTGGATAAAACTAGCTAAAGATAGGGATATAGTGTAATGAGGTGTATTGGATAAAACTAGCTAAAGATAGGGATATAGTGTAATGAGGTTGACTGGATAGAACTAGCTCAAGATAGGGATATGGTGTAATGATGTGGACTTGATAGAACTGGCTCAAGATAGGGTGTAATGAGGGGGACTGGATAGAACTAGCTCAAGATAGGGATAGGGTGTAATGATCTGGAGTGGATAGAACTAGTTCAAGATGGGGATAGGGTGTAATGAGGTGGACTGGATATAACTAGCTCAAGATAGGGATATGGTGTAATGATGTGGACTTGATAGAACTAGCTCAAGATAGGGTGTAATGAGGTGGACTGGATAGAACTATCTCAAAATAGGTATAGGGTGTAATGAGGTGGACTGGATATAACTGGCTCAAGATAGGTGGTGTACTTTGTTAGTGCGGCAATGAATTTTCAAGTTCCTAATACCATAGAGAAAGTCAGTGACTATCGGATAGCTAAATATATTCACGAAACGCACATACTTCATCTATTTTTTTTACTCTTATTCTTTTGTTTTTTGCGAGGGTGCGGCTACAGGGTGCAGCTCACGTGACGTGTTGCTGCCGGCGGACCAGCCAACCCAAACGGATGTCTGCAGGTACGTGGATGGTGTTGGGATCTAGAGGTAGTATTCGGCCAGACTATCTATCGATAGTTGTTGACGAGGAGGCAAAGGTTCGAATCTTGGCTCAGCGAACTGAGGATGGTTTTTGACAAGTGATTTCTTGTGTTGGTTTTCCCATCCTCTATCCGCGCTAATGGCGATTCTTATTTGTAAAGGTCTACTTTGATTACGAAAAATAGAACCAGTTCTATCTTTCAAGCGCGCGCGCTCGCTCGCCCAGTCTGGCCGTCTGTCCCCTAACAGCAAGTTAACGTTCTTTTAGCGTAAATACACTAGTGTGTGATCAGTATTTGCGTAACTTAACATCTCCAGTTAAACACAGACAATGAATTTGGACTGTTTGTAAGGAATAAAAGTGTTCACTAGAGTGAAACCCGAACATTTGGACCTGATATTACTACAAGCAACCCGCCTCGGTGGCGTAGTTGGCTAACGCGCTTGTCGTGTTGAGCTCGACTGCTAAGGACGGGCAGATCGAGGTTCGAATCTCGGTCGGGTGAACTGGGGGTGGTTTTTCCTAAATTGTTTTCCACTCTCCCTCCACGCAAATGCGGGTTCACTTCCTCTAACTTAACCTTCCCAATTGCTAATCAATTAGAGTAATTAGTACTTAAAGCGTATAACCCGAACGGGTAGTAAGATGCGGTGATAAATATTATATTACTACAAGCACTTGGAATAGAAACTTTACTGGAGCTTCAAAATAAAGTGTAACAAGGGGCCACGACGCTTTATAGCTCGCGAGATACGGACAAATTCTAAAAAGTAGTTTACTTACCACAAACAAATAATGTACTAAATAACCCGCTACGGTAGTCACGTGGTTTCACGCGCTACTCTCGCAGTAGACTAGACTTCCTATGATGGTGAGATTGAGGTTCGAATCTCGGTCTGTTGTACTGAGAGTTGTTTTTTTTTCCCCGAAATGATTCTCCACTCTTTCTTCACTCAAATGCGGGTACACTCTCTATAAATATAATCTCCCTAATCCCTTAAATCATTAGCGTAATTAATACTTACGTGTATAACCCGAATGGGTAGTAATACGTGGTGCTAAGAAAATATATTAAATAGCCGTGTTGACGTTGCTTGCAGTAACATGATTGGCTGGTTAGAACACGCAGTGCAGTGCATTTCGCTTAACGTTCACGTAACGGGAAAGTTACATTTTTTACAACTCTTAAGTTAAGTGAACGTTAAATGAACGTTACGTTATCTGCATCGTGATGGCTCCCATTTAATAACGTTAAGTTTATCTCGATCTCGGAATGGGACACGTTAAAACAAGAAACTGTTTATTATTATTATTATTATTTAGCACCGCGTCTTACTACCCGTTCGGGCTATACGCTTTAAGTACTCATTACGCTAATGGATTAGGAATTGTGAAGGTTGAATTAGAGGAAGTGAACCCGCATTTGCGTGGAGGGAGAGTGGAAAACCATTTAAGGAACCCCCCCCCCCAGTTCACCCGACCGAGATTCGAACCTCGATCTCCCCGTCCTCAACAGTCGAGCTCTTAACACGACTAGCGCGTTAGCCAACTACGACACCGAGGCGGGTCTGTTGGTTGTTAATCGACGCAATTAGGGCCAGGTGGGGTACAAAAGTAACTCTCAATATTTTACGACCTTTCTCTGTTTTCTAATTCTAATACAGGGATGAATGTCAGGTGTAACGCCTACCGGCGGGTTTTATCCATGAAAGTGTCCATCGGGAAGCAAACTGTTGATAAAGAGCTAAATTTTAAAGCAATGTTAACTTTTAAACCTGCCTCGACGAATAATGAAAGTATTTTTTCTTTTAATTATTTATTGGGAATGCTGTGACAAATTTTTCGTAACAGACTTTCAGATTAATCTATCACTTTCTTACGCTTATTCAAAAGTTATTTAATTAAAAATAGAGAGCGTAATGATGATGAAATAAATTTTCAAGAATAAGTCGCATGGTTATCCAAAATAGAAAAATAAATGTTCCAAAAAAATCATTTAAAAATCCTGTTGTTTTGTTTTTCCAGTGAAGTTTTAATAAAATAAATAGTATTATTTTTAAATCCTAACATTAATTAGTATTCTTCCGCTTGAATCTTACGGTAATAATAATGATTTCAATTTCAATTTCCTTTATAATAGTGCTGGCCAACAGTCGTAAGACCTATAACAGACCAACACTTAAAGTACCATACAAATACATATATTTACACGAGAAATAAGATAAACAAAAATGGCTAAATAATTTTATATAATGATTAATAGTTACAAAAATAGTAATTAATAATGATAAAATTTTTAAAAAATAGCAATAATAACAAAAACTAAATAGTGGTTAAAAGCTGTAACAATATGCAAAAAAATAAATCATAATATTGTAAAAATTAGATATTGTAGGCAGAACCTTTTAGTGATGACAATAATAATAATAATAATAATAATAATAATAGTGTTTTTTTTAATTCTTGAGTTCCGAGAAATACTATAAATCTTTTCCCTACGTCCGCTAGATTTTAAAGTAGTGAAAAAATCATAACCCTTACTACTTAGATTCGTGGTTTTTGTTTATTTCTTAAATAGTAGATGCACAATATTAGCTATTTTCTTTCTGTCTGCGTATAAACCGAACGGGTAGTAAGACGCGGTGCTAATAATAATTCTTTCTGTCTTAAGTGTGAAGTGATGAAAAGTAATAATTTGGTATCTTCCAGCCGAGGTCTCAGCTTACCTTTATCTTTGTCTCTGATGGTTGGAATGGTAAGAGTAGGAAGATTAATAGAATCCGAGGGGGTCCGCCCTGTGACGTCATATCCGGCTCATAGCCTCCTATTGTATCACGTTATCAAAGCAAGTCGAGTTGCCTATCTGCTGAGGCGAACTTCCCGCGAGAAAGTTAAAACTGTAACTATCGGTAGAAAACCTTCATCAAAGATTATATTTGAAGTTTCCGTATGGTATAAACCTTCTGTCATTCCACTGCTATGAAAATTATATAGTATTCATATTATTGGATGGAATTAAAAACAAAAAGTCTTTGGAGGTTATTCTTCCTTAGCATAAACAATGAGTTGTAATTTTTAAACGACTTCTGATCATTAAACTCATATCTATTGGTTATTTTTCTCCGTGCGAAATTAATTTGAATGCATCATGAAGAGTTTTAGAAGTAGAACATTATAATTATTCAAACATATTAAATAGATATTAAATAGCAGAGCTATACATAATCGTGAATTTGATTAATATTGTAATTATCATTGTCAAACATAGTTTTAATTTACATTGTTAGCAAGAAAACATTAAAATTAAACAAGTTAATGTTAATAGTCAATGGAATTGTTATATATGTTACGAGGAGCAATGCCAGGTATTCGGATTTCAAGCGGTGTTGCCAAGTCTCTCAAACCTGTACATACAGTGTCATGAAAATATTGTAAGCCCATTTCATTTTAATCGCCTATTATTTTAAAACATAATGTATGAAAAATTGATTATATTGATAGTTTTTTAAAGGTATTTTTTTTATTTTAAGTATATAACGAGCACTTTACAAACACCACTTACTTATGACATTTTCTTCATAAGACCTTCAGTTTACTTAGAGGTGATATTCAGTGTAGCTTCAGTGTCAGATAGACGGACCTACAAACATAATTTTAACGGCCAATATTTTTTTAAGCTCAGAGGTGCATAAAACGTCAATAATAATCATTCTTCTGGAGGTAGAAAAAAATTTACGATTACAATCTTTCCTCTATATGAGAAATTAAAAACTATGTATATAATAGGATTTACGTATATATATATTTATTATAATAAGTGCCAAGTGTATAAACTAATTAATGAAATTTATATTTTAGTAGGATTGTAATGGTCGGACTTTTGAATAAAAACAGTTTAAATGATTTATTTTCGGTCACTTCAAAGAAAGCGATCCAAAATTAAACAAGGAGGTTTATTTTATTTTGTCATTGAGGTACCGTTTGTAGAGTATTTAAGGTCCAATTTCTGAAATGACTGATTCTGAGGATATGAGACCCGTTTTGGTTATACGCTTACGTACTAATTACGATACTGGTTTTTAGAGATTTGGAAGAAAATATTTTTAGGAAGTGTACCGAATTTGCTTGGAGAGAGAATGAAAAACTATTTTGGGGGAAAAAACTCACCCTAAGTACACCTTCGACCAAGATTAGAACCTCGATCTCCCATTCATGGGCAGTCTAGTCTATCGAGAGAGCAGTGACTTGAACTATGTGGCCACCGAAGCTGGTCCTAGTATTATTATTATTAGCACCGCGTCTTACTACCCGTTCGGGTTATACGCACTTACGCTAACGTGTAATGGTAGAGTGATTGTGAGATGAAATGGAGGACCTACAGTTTAACATGGAATTGGAACCACGGTGGAGGCCTGGCATTCCTCACATTCACAAGATGTCTTGTCAGAGGTGAAGGAAGGGTTTGGTAATCATATAAATCTGTGCCGGGACCGAGGATTGAACCCCGGCCGCCAGCATAGAAGTCTGACACCTTACCCCTAGACCGCCAGGTCACCTGGTCCTAGCAGTAGTTAAAACACAAGATAGATATCTATAACTATTTCAAGTTACACTGACCTATTGCGGTGTAATCAGTGATTATGGTCGAGAATACTTTAAATAAAAAATACTACACTATGGTATATTATAAAATGCAATTTAAATATGTATTCCTTATGTACCGTATACTATACAAGTTAATATAAATATATACATTATAATTATGTAATGTACACAAATTTAAATTATTTTAAATAATAATACTAGCACCGCGTCTTACTACCCGTTCGGGTTATATGCTTTAAGTACTAGTTACGCTAATGGATTAGGAATTGGGAAGGCTGAATTAGAGGAAATGAACCCGAATTTGCGTGGAGGGAGAGTGGAAAACCATTTAGGAAAAACCACCCCCAGTTCACCCGAACCGAGATTCGAACCTCGATCTCCCCGTACTCAGCAGTCGAGCTCAACACGACTAGCGCGTTAGCCAACTACGCCACCGAGGCGGGTTTAAATTATTTTGAATATAAAATAGTTAAGAGCATTTTTACCAACAATAAACTACAAAAAACACTACTACCAAACTGTCCCGTTAACCATAGTGAAATAAATTTTAAACGCAGGTATTTTTAACGTACCTTATTTAGAAATATAAATTTAAGATCAATAAGACCCACTCCGGTGATCGCATAGTCTAAGGCGTCACTCTCGCATTAGATTATACCGACGAAGACGGAGAGATCGTGGTTCGATCATGGTCGGGTGTGCTGAGGGTGATTTTTTCCCCCGAAGTGGTTTTTCCACTCTTCCTCCATGCAAATACTAATACACGTCTTCTATGGCTCAACCCTCCTCATACTTAACACGTTTGTGTAATTAGTAGGTATACATAGGCGTGTAGTAAGTCGCGGTGCTAAAAAAAAATGTAAACGGTCGAGTTGAAACAGGACCTAGTGCCTTCCAGTAAAAAATAAATTAAAAACACTCATCTTAACTCGTGTCTCCCTTTCGCCCCTCTATAAAGAAAAAAAATCAGTTACTGAAAAGGATTTTTTTTCCCTGAATATAGTGAGATTTGTAATAGTGACGGACCCCACCCCCTTGAGGGAAGTGATGAACGGGTGATGTGGTGGTGGGGGAGGGGGAGGTCTGGGGGTACGGTTACCCCTAGCAACGTCGGGGCTGAGCAGACGCGGGCGTTGTACAGGCTTGGAGGAGAAAGAAGCCCGGGAGGCTGCCGCTGAACAAGACACTTCTTCCCCCCTTTCTAACCACTTTAGTGACCCACCCACCAACCCATTGAATCGCACGTGCCTGTGACCAAAAACTGGCCCGCTCTCCTCAGTCTCAACCACCAACCTTCTGTATAGCGCTGGTATTTGAACCCGGGACAAGATAACACACTCTTTACCCTCTGCCAGGATTACCACCAAAATGAAGACCTCTTCTTTCTCACTCCGAGTCATGCGTAGGGTGAGTACCTTTAGAGATCATAGTTGGGTGTTTATTAAAGTGCAATAATATTCTGGGTGTTTATTAAAGTGCAATATTCTCCTGGGTATTAATTAAAGTGCAATAATATTCTGGGTATTTATTAAAGTGCAATATTATCCTGGGTATTAATTAAAGTGTAATAGACGTCCGGGTGTTTATTAAAGTGCAATATTCTTCTGGGTGTTTATTAAAGTGCTATATTCTCCTGGGTATTAATTAAAGTGCAATATTCTCCTGGGTGTTTATTAAAGTGCGATATTCTCCTGGGTGTTTATACAAGTGTAATATTCTACCGGGTATTTATTTATTTATTAGAGGTTAATATTCTCCTGGGTGTTTATTAAAACGTAATATTCTCTCGGGTATTTATTAGAGGTTAATATTCTCATGTGTGTTTATTAAAGTACAATAGTATTCTGGGTGTTAATTAATGGGCAATATTCTCCTCGGTATTAATTAGAGTGAAATATTCTCCTGGATATTTTTAGAGGTTAATATTCTACTTGGTGTTAATTAATGGGCAATATTCTCCTGGGTATTAATTAAAGTGAAATAATAATATTCTCCCGGGTATTTATTAAATGTTAATATTCTCATGGGTGTTTATTAAAGGGTAATCTTCTCCTTTGTGTTTACTAAAGTTTAGACAATACATCATGTAGGGCCTATGTGTGCGTTTATTAATTATATCCAACCACACAAAATAAAATCTTGCCTACTACCAGCTTCGGTGGTCGATTGGTATAAGACGTCACAATCGCAATACATTGGACTGCCGATGATGGGAAGATCGGGGCTCAAATCCCGGTCGGGTGTACTGGGAATGTTTATTCCTAGATTTTTTAACACTCCCTCCACGTGAATTAGAGTACACCTACCATAAATTTAGCCTTCCTCATCCCTGACACATTAATTTATTAAGTACAAAATAATGCGTACAATCCGAATTGATAGTTTGTCACGATAATAATAATAATATTTAGCACCGTGTCTTACTACCCGTTCGGGTTATACGCTTTAAATACTAATTACCCTAATGGGTTAGGAATTGGGAAGGTTGAATTAGAGGAAGTGAACCCGCATTTGCGTGGAGGGAGAGTGGAAAACCATTTAGGAAAAATCACCCCCAGTTCACCCGACCGAGATTCGAACCTTGATCTCCCCGTCCTCAGCAGTCGAGCTCAACACGACCAGCGCGTTAGCCAACTACGCCACCGAGGCGGGTGTCACGATTATAAAAATAATAATTAAAACAAACCATTTTAAGAGGTAAAGAAGATTTTTAGTTATCAGACGGTAAACATTATTTTTTATATAAAAGTATTATTATTATTATTATTATTGTTATTATATTCAATCTCGGATTTAAAAAAATGTTACATGGATATCAAAAATAATTGCATTTTATAATAAATATACCTACTTTGTCCTACCCCTAAATTACAAACCAGCTAGACGAATTAAATTTCTCTTCAGATTACTTATTAGTAATATTACCATTCTATCATCCTAAAGTTTTCAAAACCCACAACATTTTCAAATTAATAACATAATGTTTTATCAACCATTTAAATTAGATTCATAATATAGAATCGTTTGAAAAAAAACAACATATGATTTAATAAACGTTATAAAATTATTAAATCAAAGGCTCTTTATATTCTGTAAGAGTTGTCTTGTGTGATTTTGATAATTTAATTCAAACTCACTATAATTAATATAAAGAGTTAGTAAACTATTTTAATACTGTTGGTACGTGATTTTGTGATTTATGGTGATTGGTGACAAGCTAGTTGCAAAAACGTTAGTGGGCGTCTTTGATAGTATAGAGCAGCGGGTTCCAAAAGTGTGCTTCGCGGGGGATCTCCAAGTGCTCCGCGAATAGATTGGAAATACAAATAAATAAAATATGACAAGGAATCAAAACTGGGAATTTGTGCTTCCATGAACTGTGTATAGGTAAGTTATTGGGTAGACATTATTTACAGACTGCACGCGGCCGAACCAGACAGAGGCTAGAGGGTGCCAGTTCACCCCGTCTCTCTGAGCACTTCGCCGGACTTTCAGATACGATTGTTTGCCTCGGCACCTTTCCAGAATTTTTCTGGAAAGTTTCTATTGCATATTAAAAGCTCGTGTTTCTTCGCATCTTCAGTCAGTATACGAGACGAATTTGAAGTTTTGTCAGATAGAGCGAAAGTAGTCCTTCTTACCTTTGCAATAACTAACTTATGTGGATCAGGATTCTCTGCCTATGTGGCTACTAAAACAAAAGATCCCGGCTCGATGCAGATCCAGATATTCTGTTGCAATTGTCCCGAATTCAACCAGATATAGCCAGCCACATTGTGCGAATCAAAACACACCAGTCCCATCCCTCTAATTGGAGATTTAAATTCGCAGTTGTGGTGACCTCGTGGTCTAGGGATAAGGTGTCAGACTTCTATGCTGGCGGCCGGGGTTCAATCCTCGGTCCCGGCAAAGATTTATCTGATTACCAAACCCTTCCTTCACCTCTGACAAGACATCTTGTGAATGTGAGGAATGCCAGGCCTCCACCGTGGTTCGGATTCCACGTTAAACTGTAGGTCCTTCATTTCATCTCACAATCACCCTACCATTACACATTATCGTAAGTGCGTACAACCCGAACGGGTAGTAAGACGTGGTACTAATAATAATAATAATAATAAGTTCGCAGTTTATACTTTATCGTTCTTTTTTCATGCCAAGTGAATCTGTGTGGGTAACATATTGTGGATTTACAATACCTGCTTTGAATTCGTTATCAAATGTGTTGCTTTAGATTACTTTATGATTTTGGTTGTTGTTTTACGTTTATGTAGTCAAGTTCCTTATTTCTCTAAAATTAAGGGAGAAAATAACATTTATAATGAAATAAAACTTGATGTTTAGCATGCCCAAATGCTTAAACATTCGTTTCCATCGCGAATATTGCTTTAATTCGGTTTAGTATTTATCTATGTAGTCTATGTGAAAATATCGTCGCCCTTATACCAAATACACTTATGTGTAAAATTGTGGTTTTGAGGAAGCGATATTTAAAGTTAAAGTTTTCAATGGCTTTCAATAGTAAAAATTAAGTTTGTATCAAAATTTAAGCTATTTATAAATCTGAAAATAATTCGTGCTTTTTATATACTATAAAATATCGACTAACAACTTTTAAAAATGCAGTGTCTTTAGCATCAAGGCAACTATAAATAGTTCTCCGTGACAAATTTCTCTCCTGAAAAGTGCTCCGCGATTCAAGAAGTTTGGGAACCGCTGGATAGAGCATATAACTAAAATTATCTATATTACATCTGTCATTATAAATCACACTTAATCAAATTAACTGTGTGATTCATCAAATTCTGTGAATTTCAACAGAGTATAGAGAAAAATAAATTAAATATTCCAAGCCACAAATTCTGCACTTAAATGGTTTTCGCCTAAGGCCAAATAAATTCAAATTAATAAAATTCAACATTTTAAAAAATATTCAGAAATATAAACTAAAGTAAGGAGTGTAATATAAAAATAGATTTGGATATACAATTTTTATATTTGATAAATATAGATGATCAAACTAAATAATTAATACCTTGAAATAATATTAGATAAACTAGATAGTGACAGAACGTGCCTGGCGAAGTAATCATCATGGTCGGGTCTGTTTAGTAAAATGCCTCCATCTCCCTCTGTCCTTCCACCATTCTTCCTCCTGCACTCTCTTATACTCTGCTCCTCTCACTTACACACTTGCTGCTATCTGTTCCTCCCATCTATTCCTTGGTATCCCTGGCTGTCTCTTCTCTACATCCTTCATCTCCCTATGTCCTTCCACCATTCTTCCTCCTGCACTCTCTTCCACTCTCCTCCTCTCCCTCAGACACTTGCTGCTATCTGTTCCTCCCATCTCTTCCTTGTGGTTTCTTCCCTACATACTGAATGTCCATTAATCTTCTTGGAATCCTCTGCCCTTCCATCCTCATTACGTGTCCATACCATCTCATCCTTGCTTCCTCCACTATCTCATGTACCCCAACTTTAAACCTTACATATTCATTCCTAATCCTATCTCTTCTGGTGACAGCTAACATGATCCTCAAAATTTTCACTCCCCTGGTAAAGTACACAATAAATAACATGAAATAATAATGACAATACACAATAAATAACATGAAATAATAATGACAATACACAATAAATAACATGAAATAATAA